>OMKY01052790.1:0-13061 GCA_900302395.1 Bregmaceros cantori | reverse complement strand
CGAGATTGTTGTCTGTGACTGGAGTTCAGACGTGTGCTCTTCCGATCTGGTGAGGTAAAGAACAGAATCTCAGTTAGCCTCAACCCTCAACAACACATGTCTAGTGCTTCTGGTGAGGTAAATAACAGCATCTCAGATAGATAAAACATGAACCAAAAAAAAAAAATGTTTTTGTTTTTTTTTCAGGATTGCTCTGGGGTCCAGAAAAAAAAACAAGATTGACGGGCCGGATCTGGCCCGCGGGCCGCCAGTTGGCCGCCGCAAGAGTAAGGTCTGATGTTCAGTACTCTAATTGTGTGTCTAATCTCAGTGTGGGGTTGGTATAATGGTGTTTAAATTACTCTCAACAACTCTCTCGCTTTTGAGGAGGGCCATAGTAAAATGTATTCCAACTTTGTTGTTCCAAATTGTTCCATTCCTATTTTTGTAGTTCCATGCCCTGGACTTGAATCAAACACATGTATTTGCAATGATTATAATGTTATTTTAACAAACATCTCTCTTTTTATTTTTTTCTAAATGTATTCTCCCCATGCGCCACAGTAGCTCAGTCTGTTGAGAAAAAGTTGTGCAAAGCAGGAGTAAAAGTCCGGGTTTTGCTTCCAGCTAAACTCTCTGAACAGGTGTTGTCACTCATCAGCTGATTGGCCTGACTGGAGCTGTGCTAATTAGACTCAGCTGGGTTGATAAATGGTTGGAACTAATCTGTGTTATGGATTTTTACGCCAGAAGCTGGACTTTGTACTTTTTAATACAAGGCAGGTATGGGAGGTCTCCAGTTTGTGTGTGTGTGTGTGTGTGTGTGTCTGTGTGTGTGTCCGTGTGCATACGTTGCATGCTACAAAAATAAGCACAGCACGGCAAAGCTCATCTCATGGGGCCAGACAATCAGTGAAGGAACTTCAACCATTTCAAGGAAACTGGCCGTGCAGTCTCCTTGAGAAAGAGCAAAACATTTGGCCGAATTGTCTGGACCATCCCCATATCCAATACAAATGGTATGACTCCCGCACCTTCACCAATGATCATTAAAATATACCAGCAAACCACCAATGGAGGACCCCAGACCTGTATAAAGTGAAATTCCTTCAAGCTGGAATCTGAACAGCTGTTGTCACTCACAAGCTGATTTACCTGAGTGAGGGGCTGTGCTAATTAGGATAGCTGGTTTTAAGTGCTATCGATTTCAACTGCAGAAACTCACATTCTATATCCAATGTTGAAATCAAAGATAAAGATAGCATATCAAGTGCTGGCTCTGTGGCTCAGTCAGTAAGACACCTGCACCCAGCAGACGTATGGTGCCTGTGACTTAGTTCACAGGTATGGGCAGCATATGCAATGTCATCCCCCAAATTCCCTGTCAATAAAATGCTGCTTATGGCAAAAAAAAAAATAAAAAAATAAAATGGTATAGCAAAAAAAAAAAAAGATTCACTATCTCCTCCCTTTTCCTTTTAACATTTCAAACCCTGATATCCCAGATCCACACTCGCCAGACGAATTATTAAGACTATTGCAAAATGTGCACGCACACTTTCATTATAGATTCTATTAACCACATTTATATTTATATATAGACATGTACATGTGCATATCCATTCAGTGTGGCTGATCTTATGAGTGTTATTGTAGTTAAGTTTGCACATACTTCATTGGAGTAGTTTTACAGTGCAAAACCCAAACTAGCATGTATCAAATCCCTTGTCTAGCTCATGCCATGCTGTTTAAAAGCCTACATTTGTCCATATTGTGTGTATGTGTGTGTGTGTGTGTGGGGGGGTGTGTGTGTGTGTGCGTGTGTCTTTGTGTGTGTGTGTTGAACTGTGAGGGGGCTGTTGAGACTAGGGCACATTCCTCTTTAATTCAGTTTGTTTTTTTTCCTGTCATACGTGTGTTGATACCATCATTTATGCTTGCTCTCTCTCCCTCTCTACCTTTTCTCTCTCTCTCAGCGTTTCAGCCTCTGTGTCGTCATCTCTCTTTCTCTCCATTTCTCTCACTCTCTCTCACTCTCTCTCACCATCTCTCTCCTTGCTTTCAATGTGTTTGTACGCAGGTGGCTTTGGGAGTCAGTTCCTTCTCACGTTCGAACTGACTCAATTGTGTCAAAGATAGCAAAGATATGTACAAGTTCAGAGAGAGAGAGAGAGAGCTGGCTAGAGACAGGACGAGAGTACACAGAGATATATTAAACAAACTTATATAGATGGATACATTCAGTAGATAGATGGGAAAGCAAAACGCATGTGTACATATGAGCCAGTAGCTTAAAGGAAAGCTTGAGCAGGTATTAGCTGGTCTTAGTTGGTCAGCCAGCTGGTCTGACGTCACTAAGTTAGCTGGTCTTGGGGCGTATCCGGGTTTAGCCACGGGCTTGTTCCGGGGACTGGGACTGTTCTGTCAAGGTTGTGCTCAGAATGCCTTCTTTTCACCTGAAACACATTTGTAAACAAAGTCTAGAGGCACATGTGTGCTCAAGAAAGCAGAAAAAAATAAACCAGCAGCTCAAGCTAGATGGTCTTAACTGGACAACTAGATCAACCCTTAACAGAGAAAGATTAAAGCATATTAAAAAGAGAAAGAAAGGGGGGGGGTGCAGTGGCAGAGTGGTTATAGAGCGTGATCCCCCGGACCATAGGTCGAGCAGTGCCGCGGACTCTAACTTTTCTGCAATGTCTCCCCCTCCGAGTCTCCATCCATGTAATCCTATCACTCTCTCTCTCTCAATAAAGAATGAAAAATGGTGCTTGCACCCAAAAAATATGTTTCAAAAAATAAAAAGAGAAATAAATAGGGGACAGAAATAAACACGAGAAAGTAGGAGATATGGAAGAAAAATAATACAGCGAGCATGAGCAGTAGCATGTGCCCAGCAGTATACATACAGTGGCAGCTACTTGTTAGAATAATGTTCTGCTGGTGTGCATCCTATGGCTGTGCCACAATTTTCAACTCAAATGACCTCATGTATTTATACACAGTGATGTTGTACAGTGCTGTTTATCTTTCTTGTGGAACCATGGCCACTGAATATGCCATACTATGTTATGTGATAGCTCAAAGTAGAACCACTGCACAGTCTGGTCTCACTAGCTAGGTTGGGCAGTGAAATGATTGGCCGTGAACATAAACATGTTCATTATTTTTGGACATTTGACTAATATTTAATTATGCAATGGATACACCTGGAGAAGTGGGGAGAGAATTCATGGAGAGAAATGGGGTATGGCTGTAGCTCAATGAGCATGGCGGCCATTCCAACAACCTGGAAGGTTGTAGCCTGGCGAGCCAGAACCATTGAGTCGTCCACGCATCGCACGTGATTAGAATGATCATTGGCACGGGTAAAACCAGGGTCGAAAAATGTGGCAAAAAGCAAGTGTCAATCAAATCGTCCTATCCAGTCACAGCGCAGTAGGTGGGACAAGCGGTGTGGAGGCGTGACAAACTCCGCCCACATCTCGCATCACCCATACCAAACTCCGCCCACATCTCGCATCACCCATGCCAAACTCCGCCCACATCTTGCATCACCCATACCAAACTCCGCCCACATCTCGCATCACCCATGCCAAACTCCGCCCACGTCTTGCGTCGCCCATACCAAACTCCGCCCACATCTTGCATCACCCATACCAAACTCCGCCCACATCTCGCATCACCCATACCAAACTTCGCCCACATCTCGCATCACCCATACCAAACTCCGCCCCCATCTCCCATCGCCCATACCAAACTCCGCACACATCTCGCATCACCCATACCAAACTCCGCCCACATCTCACGTCGCCCATACCAAACTCCACTCATGTCTCGATTCAAATAATTTCATTGGTCAGCCCGTACACAGGCGACGTCTGCCTGATTTGCCCAGTGCCCAATGTACCGTCTAGCGATGTGTGATGCGTGGATGATTCATTGGTTCTGGCTCGCCAGGCTCGCCAAGTTTTAGTGACAGCATGACAACCTTGGGATTGCACGAGACAGCGGTAGAATACTTGATATAGTTCCCCAATCCCCCAAGCCATCAGTTCTTTGCATGAAACGGAATATGAGTACTTACATACCAAGGCTGAAAATGAGTCCAACTCAATGCCTGCATGACAAAATGACACAGACAGATCCATACCGCAGGTACTCCTGTTGCCAGGAGCCAGACAGCACAGCAGAGTCGTGACGTGCATCGGGCCGTCGTCGGCTACCTGGCACCTTACCCTTCATGGCAACGAGGATCGAGTTGCCGCCACTTAACGCAGTCCAGTCCGTTGCCACCACTCACCGCGTTCAGCGCCGGTGTGATCGGCCACTCCCGAGGCAGTCAAAACATCTCAAGTGATGTATTTCCCGTCCGCCGGCCTGAAACCAGAGAGCATCCCAGAGACGTTAGGGGGTTAGCTATCCCAATGTACCGTCTTCATACTGTCAGGGGTGCCGCCTGTTTCGTCACACTGCGCAAGTTGGGATTTCAGTGTTTCTTTTTTTTTCTTTCCTTTCTTTTTTTTTTTTGCCCGGCCTTGATCTTATCAGTCTCCTGGCTCCAGATCACCCGCCATATGTCTGCAAGATGCTTTCATAGGCTTTGGTGCTCTCTGAGGATTCACCACTCAAACACAATCTCCAAGTCACAGTCACCACGGAAACAAAAGACTCTCTCACTCTCTCTCTCTCTTTTTTGCCCATTGCCTGGCTGGCTGCCACACTCCATAAAAAGGCTTTCTGCTTTGGGGCCCTCTTGTGAGTTTCCCCCCTTCCTAAAAAAAAAACTGGCTACTTTCTGCTCCAAGGTAATGAAATAGCAAGGGTTTTTAGGACAGCTTCACTAAACCTGCACCAGTTGCAATAAATCCACGTTGGGACGCTGCACAGGCCTACCTGTGTAGTGGCCTCTAAAGAATTTACGGCTACAATAGACGCGTCAGCGAGAGGCTTATTTGCAAGGTCCGCTCGTTGCTCAGCGCCTTGACCAATGTCTTCATATTCCTCAATGTTCCGCTTCAGTAAAATGAAGTGCAGTTCTTTGAGCGAGAATTGGGTCTTAACCAAAATTTGCTCGATAAAGTCTGCTTGACCGGTATGGATGGGCTAAAGATAGAGAGTATAGTAATGTACTACAAATAATCAGATTACACAAAGAATAGTAACAGTAGTCCCTTCCAACTAGATTTTAAAATATGTACTTATGCTGTTATTAATTAATAGATGCAATGATTCATATGCAATGTTGAAATCAATCCTTCATGAAAGAAATTGGCCATTGCCATGAATTGTAAATGTCCATGCAGAAAGCCTTTTAACTGTAAGGGATTACTTTTTAGGGATTACTAGATCCAAATGTCCGCATTTGAATTATTTTGTCACTTGCGCCAAGCAGGTTATGTTTTTGGTCATGCTGGTTTGTCTGTCAGCACGATAACTGAAAAAGTTGAGCACGGATCTATATGAAATTTTGTACAGTTGTTGCAAATGACCAACGGAACAAGTGATTGAATTTGATGCATTTCTATAGCCTGAAAACTGAAAACTGCGATCACCTCTTTAGGCTTATGGTCTGCCAAGCTGGAGACCCGGGTTTGCGTCCCGGGTTTTGGTGTTATATTTATGAATATAACACCAAGAGCGTGCTCGCGTACCACTGGTGACATGACATAATAGTGTCTAGATGTTTTGGCATCAGTGACCCCATGCCCTTGCACCTTGAGGGCTTCTAGTTTGTTATTATGATCAGTGTTGCATTTCTTTGTTGGGTGCAAGCGCCATTTTCCACTTTTCTTTTAATTGACATGTTAGTGTGAAGGGTGACGCGAGCGCGGGGAAGCAGACCTGCAACATAGTTATGTCGACGAGGGTCGATACAGCGGTCTGACCGACTGCAAACACAGAGCCAGCTCTGATCAGTGCTGTATTTCTGCAAAGGTGCATGTTATTCTTCTTTCTCTTTCTAACACAACAAAATGTAATTCATCAATATGGATGAATAAAGTTTTAAGTAGTCATTATCTATCTATCCCTATTTTGACCTCAAGTAACCTTTACAAACAACGCCCACTCAGAACTGCATAACACCGGTGACATCTTTATAGGAGCATCGTGCACAGTGACAGACAGATATGGCTAATCACTGCATCTGCAGTGCTTTGCTAAGAGCCTTAGAAAATCTCAAGATGGGAACCTTGAGTTATGTCTAAACTAAATTTTGAAATGGGTGGAATGTACTTTGTGCACAGTTGCGCTTAGTGGCATATTCCTGTAACATTCTAGACTAGGAAAAAAATGAAAGGATGAAAAAAGAAACACCATAATGGGAGTTATTCAACTAGGCCTATGCAGTGTATCCCTGAAAACGAAGCTAAAAAAGTCAGCCTCCAAAATTGTATTGTGAACCTACCCTAGAGCATTAACACACCGAATCTGGATGTCGCATTAACAAGGGATCTGCGGTGGTGGCACATGCAAAACCATTACATCCAACGATCTACGGTTTGGGGATGAGTCATACCTCAGAATTGAAAAAAACACTAGCTATTGCTTGACACTCTGTGCCTAGGGAGTGTGAAAACGCGTGGTTGCAAACTCCTCATCCAGTATTGTATACAGCAGCACATCAAACGAAAGCCAGAATAAAACAAGCCATTGGACCATATGAAGATCTACTGACCACAGTCAACAAAAACAAAAAAAGGTATGTGACAAGATCCCAATGTCACAAGATCCCAAGTACTCTCAAAAACAATCATTCAAGGCACAGTGCCAGGTGGAAGGAGGAGAGGAAGACAGAGAAAGTCATGGGAAGATACCATCCTAGAGTAGGGGGCACGCACCATTACGAAATAACTCCATTCAAACATTTACCGCAATTGTTCGGCTGGTTCATTTTAGTGTATTATTTGCCATGATGTAAAGTTTGAATCCCAATAACGATTCGCTTATTTTGTTAGGGTTAAGTTAAGGGTTAGGATTATGATTAGGGATAGGGTTTTGGAGGGACCCTAAAAAAATAAGCAGATCATTTTTTTGATTTGCACTTTACATCATGGCAATTCGGAACAGAGAGTGTTTGACATGGAGGCATGTAACCGGACAATTTGCAGGCTGAGTGGCAACATGCGAGTGGCCGAGGACAGAGACAGCTGCTTGCAAATGGTGATGATGATGAGCACGGACGAGAAGGCTGTGTATTGTATTCTGTTTGTGTTCGAATCCTGGTGACACAGCGTGGTGGTCTGTAGTCAATGCACATCTCACTGGCAGATGCTTCTTCAAGTTGGAGAACACAGTATTGTTAGTTTGTATATTCTACCCGTGTCCACATGGGTTTCCTCCGGCCTACCCCCCTCCACACACACACACACACACACACACACACCACAAAAACATACAAGTTAGTTGCACCGCCGTGTAACCAACTCAGGGTAACATCTGGAGATGGTTCTAACAGCAGCCCACCACTCCCTCGGGATGGCTGTATTGCAGAGAGAAAATTATCTAGTACATGCACTCTATAATGGAAATAAAGTTGTGTTTGTGTTGGTTTGCGTTGGGTCTCAAAGATTGTCTTACACCTCAGGAATACAAGGATGCTTTTGCACAACATGGCCGCCCCAAAACACAAAACAGGGTTTTCCCCCCATGGACGAGTGTTTGCTCTCACAGAAAAACCCTGGCCCACATTTGACGATTTTGTTGTTCTGGGCCGTGTGCTCGGGCACACTTTTAACGAGAGTTCCGCCCCAATGTACAATCCTGGAATCACAACGAGCTCGGAGCCCAGGCTAGTTGTCGGGGCGACGGTGAGAAAATCCTTTTCCAAAGACCGCCGGGGGAACTTTGAAGTCAGCGATTTCCGCACCAAACCCGCCACATGCATGCCGGCACGCAAAACCACACGTGCAGAAACCGACACCCAGCCACACAAACCAGTCGCTTTGTTAGTGTTTCATCCATTATAATCATTTTCACTGGCCCCTAATCTCGGCATCTCTGACACCCTGCTCCTCTCTATCTTCCCCCGTAATCGCCCCCGCAACATTCATAGTACGTCACATTACAAATGTGCTGTGGGTTAATTACGGGGGAATCTGGCGCGTCTTGTCAGGAACCTGATTGGAGCGGTAGATTCTCGTTAGGATCCCTCATTTGTCACGACCCGTCTGTCTCCCACGCTGCTACTATTTTTACTGGTAAGCTTTTCATATGAAACTCTGTCGCTGTCGAGCTTGGGCATCGCACTGTTCTTGACTCTGGGTGAGCAATTCAAATCCTTAAAGAAATGCAGTATGTACGCTGAGATTATTTTAAATATAAAAGAGTTTTCATTAACAAAATATGTTTATACCCTCCGTAAATAATGGACACGGACGCTTTAATCCGGTTCCGTAGGCAGTTTCATCTGTCATTTGGTCCATAAGTCAGTCGCTTAGCAATCTGTTGAGATACGGGTGCAACGAAGCAATAACACAAGAAACGCATGGAGGCAGTAGGGAATCACAAGTGTTTTTCATGCTCTAACTGTCGTGACTCGGCACTGCCCTCAAGGGGATTTCTTAGGTACATCCGTATACGGACGGAGGTATAAACCTAAAATTCTGGCCGCAAAGGCTGGAACAGACAGGCATATCGCAACCGTCTCCGTAGAGTATAAAGAGGCCTTTATGCTGGAAGGCAGAGAGTATAGTGGAAGCAGGCCTGCAGCAATTGTTGGTGGGTGAGGCGAACCCACGACGATGCATATGTCGTGTACACAGCAGACACTACGGTGAACGTATAGAATACCACAATAACAACTACGAAAAAAAGTGACAAAGTAGCAGGCAATACAATTTTTTGGTAGTTAGAGATGCCATGGTGGGAGGTATAGGGTATAGCCAGCAAGAGCACACTATTGAGAAAGATTTCGAATAAAGTCTGGTAGAACTAAGTAACTGTCGATTAGAACGGTATTGTATTTCATTCTTCCCAGTGAGAGCAATTTGCCACATCCAGGATATGAGTGAAGGTAGTAATAGAGCAATATCTGTGTGTGTGTGCATGTGTGATTTACACACTTCTACCTAAAGCCAAGTGGAACTTGATAAAATGGCTGTGTCGAAGTAGAAACAGAGGAGCAATAAAACCACTGACTGTGTGTGTGTCTGGTGAATAACCGTCCTTGCGTTTTCTGTCAACTTGTGGATATCTATAGCGTATTGTGTGTGGGGTCTCACTCCCCCGCTAGCTGCTGCGTGGAGCTACGAGGGACCCTCAAAGGAAATGGCATGCAGAGTGTGTGTGTGGGGGGGGGGGGCATGTGCAGGGACGCAACCTATATGGTCTTGATTGGCAACGAGCTCAGCGTCAAATTTGCAGTGCGATTGCGATTTAATTATCTTGAAGCAAAGTGGCACCAGTGTTGGATGCACAAGCACACACTACATTTAATGCATCCATGATGGATAGGTGGCTAACAATAGCCTTAATGTCCCTCTTTTCAGTAATTTCAGAAAAGTTTCTTTAATATATTAGTCAGAGAAGATGATACCTTACCCGGCAATTGGCCTACACCCCTGCCCATGGTGGACTGCTGAGAATTAAAGGAAAAGTTGGAGCTGGCCCTGTGGCACAGCAGGATAGACAACTGATCCATGTCATCCACATACGTACATGGTCTTGTGGCTTGGATCACAGCACATGCAGCGCCGTGAGATCGCTTCCTAACATGGTCATACATGGCACGTCCGCTCGCATTCCTCTTTTATTGACGAACATTTCTGAATGGCCGAAAACTTTAAATAATCAAAAAATTAATTAACATAACTAAATTGACAAAAAATAAGATCGGCAATTAATCCTAGCCTAGTTCATATATTTTATGTGAGTAGAGAATAATGCTAGCATGTTGCAGCATCATAACGCCATGAATCTCATTTTATACAGCTCAACAGCATGAAACGTACACCTACTACTGCTGAAACTATGTGCAGTTTGTATTCTGTGTGCTTTTAGTGAATCATATATAATATGTTAATGTTTGCTTGTTTTTAAACAAGCATGATGGAGAAAAATAGAAATAATCTCAACTTTCATTGCATCCTCCATCATATATTGAGTCACATGTGAAGAAGTCACGCTTTAAATAACTCTGCCGACCAAAGACATTAAAGCACTTGATTTCCTCTGGCTCCCCCAGCAGTGAGTATAAATCAGCACATAAAAAGGAATACAGGTTGCACTTTCCTTTTCTTTACCATTGCCCCCGGGGGCTGCGTGGAAGTTGAGACATGTGCATAAAAATATCTTAGTTGTGTTTGTGCCGGTTGTAGGTGTAAACACTGAACGCTGCATTGCAGTGGGTGTTAGATGAAATATGCGGAAAACAGAGGTGGTGCGACCACATTTACAGTTAAATATTCAGAGACAGAGTTATATGCAGTTGAACATGAGGTAGGGGGCTATGAAGAATGCCCATGTGCCATGAGTTTTTGCCGGAATATTTCAGTCTGGCAGGAAAAACATAATACTATCTGCATTTGTTTAAATATAGTGGTAAGGGGTGCTGCAAGCCTGGCAAGCCGGAACCAACGACGTCGTCCACGCATCGCACATGACTAGATCAATCATTGGATCTGGTAAAACCAGGGTCGATAAAGGTGTCAAAAAAAGTGTCAATCAAATCATGTTATCCAATCAGAGTGCAGTAGGTGGGACAAGCGGCGTGGAGGCGTGACAGCCAAACTCCGCCCACGTCTCGCGTTGTCTATACCAACCTCCGCCCACGTTTCGATTTAAAATAATTTGATTGCTCCGGCCTGGATACGAGCAGCGGCTGCCTGATTTTCTCAGACCCAATGCAACGTCTAGCGATCTGTGGATGATGCGTTGGTTCTTGCTCACGAGGCCAGGGTTCTGCTCAGTTAGCTTAGTCAAATAGGCAGAGCACTGAAAAGCACATGCAGTATATGCCACAATGGCGCAGTGAGTTTTGGGTTTGCTTCCCACAGCTTTCCCGCATGTCTGTGCCCCCCTTTTTCGCCCCCTTTCCGCCAACTCTGACGTAAAGACTTAAATGGCTGGATGGTAAGGGTAAAGAATTACTAATTTTTAGTAGTGATTAAATGCAGTCTGTTAGTCACCAATCAAGTTCACATAGAGAACCATGAATGTCAACAGTTTAAGGAGGAATTGTCCTTCTCAAATATTTTAGCGGCTATCTTCGCTGACTGCGTTAGCTGATTTGGTCATGGCAATAACCCCCCTTACAGCATATATTAAGAATCATTATTTATCTGCACGAGGGCTTGTTAAAAGACATTTTAGTTCTGTGTTGCTCCGACGAGTTCCAGCTGGATATGTTCTTCGCCAACAATACAGAGGAATGTCTGTACCTTGTCGACTGACCATGGTCTAATACCTGGGGATGCAGTTTGTTCTGAATATAACTGCAATTAAATGTAGAATCTTCACATTCTGACCAGAACAAAGTTTAGGAAGGAGGAATTGTGCTTCTTAAATATTTTACATACTATCTTCGCTGCACTTCCTTCATCGATTTGGTCATGGCAAAAAAAAGAACAAAAATCATACAGGTTCTGCAGCAGCCCTGGAATAACTACCTGCACCAAGTAGGTTATGTTTTCGGTCACATTGGTTTGTCTGTCAGCAGGATAACTGAAAAAGTTATGCACGGATCTGGATGAAATTCTGTAGAGTTGTTGGAAATTAACAACGGAGCAAGTGATTACTTTTGGTGCATTTCTGTAGTCTATAAGTAACATCATAGTTAACTCATAACAACTGTTATGAGCGTACAAAGGGCAATCACCTCCAGCCACACACAGCAGTTGCCTCCACTCTACTGTGTGGTACTAACACAGCTCAGATAGTGTAGCGGTTAGCACTATGGTCTGCCAAGCTGGAGACAGGAAACCCGGGTTTGCGACCCACCTCCGGCAGTAGGTGAAAATTATTTTTATGACTATAATCCCATGTACCACCAAGAGCATGCTTGCGTACCAGTGGTGACCAGTGATTACATTTTGGTGCATTTCTGTAGCCTAAGTAATGGTCTTGGCGCAGGTTTGCACTCTCTGAGTGCTTCTAGTTCTGTTTCTGCATCAGGGTTTATTAAAAGACCTTTTCGTTCCGTGCGTCTGTACCCCATCGACCGACCACTGCGTTGAACTGCGGGATGCGGGTTAACAACATACTGGTAATTGTTTCGGTCTATTTGAAAAGACCAAAATCGCAAATGAATGTAGAAAGTAGCATTCTGGAATGAAGAGAGTTAACATAGAGAGCAAACACCACTGTCCCCAGAGACTTTAGGGAAGGAGGAATTGTCCTTCTCAAATATTTTAGCTACTATCTTCTCTGCACTGCCTTGACTGATTCGCTTGTGGCAATCAGCCAAAAAAATAGCACAAAAATAATACAGTTTCTACAGCGGCCCAAGAATAATTTCTGTGTCTGCAGCAGGGGCTTATTAAAAGACAGATAGTTGTGCAGCATCCACCAGGACTTAGCATTTTATCCTTATTTTTTTGCACACAAGACATTCTCCCGTCAGTTGGAGGTTTTTTTTTTTTTCTTCTTCTTCTTCTTCCTCCACAGTTTGTGTTGGTTGAATCGAGATGAAGCAGCGAGCAGGGTGGCGCTGCGATAAGAATTTAATAAAAGAGGAGAGGAGATCGACAGTTGACAGCAATTCATTTCGTTTGCACACAAAGTGTTTTGAAGTGGGGAAGTAGGGCGGTAACATCTGTGTTATGGTGGGGGGAGATAGAAAGCAGAAGCGATATATAGCGTATTACTATTTATGACCCTTTGTTGGAATGACGCTGCGCGCACGTCACACGAAAAGCCAGTACATACAGTGGTGGCTGCATTGATTTGGTTCTGCAGTTTACGAAAAGTTGACAAAGCCCTTTTAGTAGCCATGTAATTCATTTTTCTGACTCTGGCTGCGTCCGAAATCGCTCCCTATCCCCTCCTCCCTACCCCCCATATAGTGTACTCACTTATAGTGCACTCAACAACAACGGCCGAGATTTCAGACACTAGATTTGGCACCGTCAAAATTATTATAA
>OMKY01052789.1:0-11935 GCA_900302395.1 Bregmaceros cantori | reverse complement strand
TATATATTATATGTATGTATCGGTTTTTTATACACAAACACAATAATAAATGGAAAATTGGAAAAAAGTTAACCCATGTTTTGTTGACAGTCACAGTAAAGTGAGAAAACTCCTTTGATGGAGGAAAAGGAAATGCCTTTTGTCAGGATTGCACTCAAAGTCTGGAGGTTGACTAATACTGTCATATATGCAGGGCCAGATTAACACTTTCTGAGGCCCGGGGCTAATTACCAGGATGAGGCCCTTCATATCATGTTTTGGTGCATGATCTCACACAAACCCATCAGCGTACACTGAGTTTGGGCAATATTGAGAAAAACACTTCCCTCGATAAGTGTTTGCTATATCTCCATATACGATATATATATATCAATCTATGCGGGTACAAGAAAAACACACACAAAAAAAACATTTTCTTATTGAAGTGCCTAGCAGTAGACAGGTATTAGTAACAAAGTGTTTATGCACCATTTTAACTAGGGCCCAACTGATTTTTGGGGTCAGATAAGGTACCATAATAATTGCTCAGTAATACCCCACACACACGCGCTGTTCGTTTTTATAACTCATATAATTGAATGGAGCGACAGGACCATTCAACCCTGTTGGCTCATCCACTGGGGTGAACATGAAACGCGAACATGAAACTGGGGTGAACGTCTGGGGTGAATGTCAAATCTTGACATATCTATACTCTTGTTGTGTTTGTCTGGCTGGCAGCGGATACTACTGCGTTGTTCCCGCCAAAATAATATTAATAAAATAATATTTAGTTTTTATCATTTTAAATGCAGCGACCGGAGGCCTCCTAGTGGTCGAAGCCTAGGGCTGTAGCCCCATTAGCCCCTACTGTTAATGCGGTTTTGAAAACATGCTAGATGTATAATGTAGTCTTTATGTCTCTGTGTAGTGGATCAAGTCCCTCGATGATCACGGACAGACTTACTACTACCTGAGGGACGGAACGCGCTCCCAGTGGAATCTTCCGGAGGTAAGAGTTCTGCTGTGTGTCGCCATGACGACCGAGTCTGCTTCCTTCTTGAGAGCACAGTAAACACACACATGGACGTTGTCAAGAAGGGTACTTTTTAAAAAGTCATTCCCTACAGATTCAAATGTCTCAATAAGAATGATATTTATGTAAATGTGTAAATTGTGAAAAAATGTAAATGTATCACCCCTCCATGGTCCAGCATCAGAGACTCACTTCCCCTGTTGCCGTTACTGCCAACGTCTTTAGGCCCAACCCTTTTTGGTGCTGGCCAATCTATCATATCACCGGCACGTCGTGCATGCATACAATACAATAACACCAGCTGGCTGTCTGCACTCCGTACTGCAGACAGTAAACAAGGTCAATGAGATTACTCTCAGTACTATTTACCAGACAGCCATTGGTTGGCCTATCTATATATCTATCTATATATCTACATATCTATCTCTCTATCTATCTATTGACAATCAAGTCATGTTTGTTTCTATGAAGGGCGGAGATGCTCCAGGACTACACAAGATCCACGAGCCATCTCCAGACCTCCCTCCTCTCTTCCTGCCCCCCTACCAGGGCTCCTCTATGGGCCCCCTGCCCCACTCCACCTCTTCGTCCGTGGGGACGCCCGGCAGCGACGTGGACACGGACACGGTCTTCAGAAACTGGAGACACAGCGTCCCCCCAGCTCAGCTCGATGATGAGGTGAAGATCAGTTCATATCAACTTCACTGATGGAGCAAAGTGCGGAAAACTAGACAGCGTTGTATCCAATGTTCAAAGTGCAATAGTTCATGACCTCCTTCGTATTTCAGGCGAACATCAACGAAACGCTCCGTTATGCTTGATGAACGTACAATTGTGAATGCACTCTTTTTTGAGGTTATTGAACAGAGCTGTATTTTCGTTCAGAATTTGTTCATATCAGATCTCAAAAGCCTTCTGAGCGAAAATGCAGCAATAAATCCTACAAAACACATTTCACACGTTTCTATCCACCACTGAGAATCTAACCCAGCCCCTGAGGTGGAAGTAATCGTCAAAAACCAAAAAATTCGGTTTCTGCAGCAAAAATCTGCAATCTGTCCGTTTCTCTCTCTTTCAATCATTGTATCTTTCTAAACATCTCCTCCTCCTCTCACTCTCTCACTCTCTCCTTGTCTCTCTCTTTTTATCCATCTCTCTCTCTCTCGCACTCTTTCTCTCTCTCCCTCCCTTTTTCCATTTCTCTATGATTGTTTGGTTCTCTCTTTCCTTCATTTCTTCTCTCTCTCTCTTATTCTGTCTCTCTCTCGAACACACAGGCACACACAGACACAGTCATTTGCATGCACATTTCCATGTCGACCGCATCTGAGTGCGGAGTGTGTTGGCTGTCGAGGGAACGTTCTCTCTCTAGTTAGAGAACAGGATACGATGATGGCTGACAGAATATAGGAAGTCTTAATAAAAATTAAAAAATAGCACATCAAAATGGAGAAGACCAACAAAAGATCAGGTGACAACGGAAGATCAACATTTTTTTACATCACCTGACCAAAGCACTAATTGTCCACAAATGGTCTTTTCACTGGTCTTTCTTTTCTGCCTCATGGTTACATGTTATTTTGCAATTTTTAATTTTCGATTTTCAGTTTGCCTCCTTGTAAAGTGTTGTTGTGTGTTCAGAAAGGCACTTATAAATACAATTTATTATTATTATTCTCTGGTTGTGGTCGCCCCACGTCGACATGTCGGGTGGCTGACAAGAGAAGGTGTTCGTCCATCTTGAGTAATATTTCCAGCAAGTTCCCAGGAAATATGTCACTGACTGTGTCCGAAATTGCTCCCCTATCACCTACGCCGAAGTGCACTCACTTATAGTGCACCTCTTTCTCCCGCGTGCTGCCCCATTGCTTGTCGTGCCGTGGGTGGGGGTGCATGGGGCGGTGGCTCTGGTCGCGGGGTCTCCATCGACCGGCGGCTTATATGTGTGTGTGCGAGTGTGCCATGTGATCTCCTGTTGAGACATATAAGCAGATCACCAACTGGCGCACACCAACTCTTAATCCGCTTCAAAATGTATTCCAATCCACTTGAAACGGATCCGTGGAGGTGTTTACATGAGCACTTTTGAATGGGATCCACCTATAAGCAGACTATATTTAGGCTTTTTGAGTGTGTTCACCAGACTCTTCATGTCTCCAACCTTAAATTCTAAACTCTACAGGCATGGAGAATCAAGCAGGTTCTGATGGACTAACAGTGAATGTCTTCATCTCTCTATTCCAGAAGTTTCTGCCGGCCCATGGGAGGGACCTGTCAGACAACGGCAGCGATAGTTCCAGCACCGACCACTCACCTGAAACCGCACACCCGGTAGGTTTACACTCATTCACTGTACAGACTGAGTGTTACGCTAGGTTTCCACAAAGTTTCCACAGTTGTTTTTCTCCCGTCCGTCAACCGCAGCGCCGTCCGGATATTTCCCGGCCGGACTCCGTCTGGGAAAAAACAGCGGTTTCCACAGTAGACCACTACGGAACGCTCTGGTGGACGAACTTGGTATTGCACGCACCTTTGGTTGAAATGCCTTTTTCTCGTTTTTTTCATCTTTCTCGCTTCTTGTTTTTTGACCAGGTCATTTGGCCCATGGCACTCGGCGTGGTTTTGTTTTCATCTTTTTTTTTTAAATAAAATGTGTTACAAAACGGTGGGTGACCGAAGCACATGCTCCCAAAACAATTTCTGCCGTAAATCTCGCCGCAAAGTTTGCACACCTTCCTGTGCCTTGCGCAAAAACCATGCATGATAGTAAGAAATTCTATAAGCATACCACGACGGTAACAACACTTTTGTTTTTTGCACGGAGTTCGGACGGCGCTGCGGGTGACGGACGGGAAAAAAAAAACTCTGCTGTGGAAACCTAGCATTAGACAAGTCCTGATATGGTCAAAGCACACAAGAGATTAAAGGCTAGCCGGGAAGCAGACATACAGAACTGACATTTAACCTGCAAATTTGCAAGTGCACATGCACACCCACTGACATACACATACACAAACACAAACACAGACACACGTATGGACACGCACACGCAATCACACACTACACACACACCAACATAAATACGTGCACACACATATACACATAAACTCATCAGCACACACATACACACAAACACACACACAACTGTACACAAACACACACACACACACACACACAAAACAAATACACACACACAAACTAGATGCTAAATGCATGTATAACTTGCCCATATATGCTACATGTACATGTGTTGTCTCCGGTGACAACAATTATCTACGCTACAAGACTCCATTCATGTCCAGGACTGGCCTACGAATACTGAACACCCTGACATGCCCCCTGGCCTGTGTGTGTGTTTGTTAAAGTGTGTGTGCGACAGAGAGAGTGTGTATGTGTGTTGCATGCCTGTGTGGATGTCCCTGTGAGTGTCCCTGTATGTGTGTTTATGTGCATCTGTGTTTTAGTGTTGTGTGTGTGCCTGTGTGTGTTTCTTTTTGTGCACGTGTGTGTATGTGTGCCATTGTGTGCATATGTGTGTGTGTGTGTGTGTGTGTGTACATGTGTGAGTGTGCGTGCATGTCCATATGTGTACTTGCATGTTTCTGGGTTGTCATTGTGTGTGTGAATATATGGTAGGCGGATTGTGTGTGGCTGATTTTTGGTCCATAACTTCTGACCGGGTGCATGGATCACCCAGCGAGTGGGTTGTGGGGGGAAGAGAAGAGCTAACTGTATGTGTGTATATGGCAATATATGTGTATGCATGTGCATGTATGTGAGTTGAGTTTGTGTGTGTGGGATGAGTGTGTGCGTGCGTTGTGTGTTTGTGGTGTAGGGTTCCAGCCTCCAGTCTATTTGACCTGTTTCTGTGTCTCTGTCTATTGTACTCTGGGAGGATGTGGTTGATTATATTGCACCTTGTCATATAGGCCCACCTCCACACTAACCACAGCTCAGTTACAATTTAAGCCCACTTTCTTTGTGTTGCCTGCCTCAGTTTCTTTTACCTTCCACTTATTATGTATGTGACTGTAGAGTTTTAGAGATCTGCTTTTCATTATTGCCATTATAGGCTCCAGCCAGTCTTACTGAACCAAACGCGATTTGGGCTTCCAGAGCTTCCAAATAATAAGTAGAGTAAACGGTTAGGAGCGAAACGCGCCACTGCCGCTTTGTCCGTTGGTCGGTGCCGCCTCAGGTTATGTGACCAGCGCCAACTTCAGCAGTCCACCGGAGGCGAGTAGTAAAATAGTAGAGACTGCTGCCGGTGTTCATTCTGTACGACATGTGTCTGTGTTGTGTTTAGGTGCAGAATGTGGAGAAGTACGGAAAACTCAACAAGACCAAGATTTCAGAAAACGGCAAGAAAGTTCGGTAAGCAGCGGTAACACCAGTGGTCAACAGGAAGTTGTTAGCAGTCAACAGGAAGTGGTTAATGGTCAACAGGAAGTGGTTAGTCTTCAACAAGAAGTGGTTAGTGGTCAACAGGAAGTGATCAGTGGTCAACGGGAAGTGGTCAGTGGTCAACAGGAAGTGGTTAGTGGTCAACAGGAAGTGATCAGTGGTCAACAGGAAGTGGCTAGTGACAACAGGAAGTGATTAGTGGTCAACAGGAGGTGGCCAGGTACAATCAGGGATTTCAACCAATATTTTTTCCCAATTGGTTTGTTCCGAACAGAAACAAAATTATAATGTTTCCGGTTATGAGTTTCACCAATAAATTGACATTCCCGAACTGGTTAAAACAAAAAAAAATATTCTTCCCGGAACAGTTAATTTCTTTCCTGTCACCTGGCACAACTTGTGCCAAGCAGTGTTTCAATTCGCGGGCGCGGCTGGGAAGGGTAGGCGCAGGGCGGCAGAGACTGGTAGAGCATCGGACACTGGACAGGCCACGCCATGTTTAAAAAAAAACTTTGAGGAACAAAATAAAACCGGTTTTAACCGGTTAGCATTATTTTTAAATAAATGCTCCTGTTCCATAACATAAATTATAACGTTTCCAGTTTCGTTTCTGTTCCCTGGAAAATACAAAAAGTTCCCGGTTTTCGTTCCTTGAACCTGTTCAAAATCTTGTTTAGAAGTGAAACATTCAGGAATGTAATCTGATTTACGTTTTTTTAACTTTTACTTTTTACTTGTAAATTACTTTTTAAAATTTAAATTCAGGTTTTTGTGTAAAATTGAGCTGGGGCATCACATGATGTGGTCTCTACGAAAAGGGCTGTTGCGCGGTGATGTCATGGCTTGGCGGCGGCAGACATTTTGGTGGCATCATTGTGGTCAGCCAAGCAGGCAGAGAGTGATATTTGCATAACATTGTCAGTTTAAAAGTCTTCTATTGATTTATCCATGGTAATATGTTATATGTTGTAAAAAAAAAAGTTTAACATACATATGAATTCGTATTTTAGTTGTGAACTCAGGAATATCAGAATAAGAATGTCGAAAGGGAAAAAAATCCTTAAAACTGATGAATTTAGAATTATGAAGGCCTCACAAACTAACAACCAGAGATGGCAAAAGTACCCAGATTTCTTACTTCCGTAAAACTAAAATACAAAGTACTAATTCAAATATCTACTCGAGTAAAGTAAAAAGTACAGGCTGCTCCCCTCTGCTGGCGATGTGAGGAGCTGCAGCTGATTTGCAGTATATTTGAAACCAACGGGTTGTCAATGTGGGAATATGTGCGCTAATCTGGAGATTATGAAGTGAATCCCGTTAAATTGTTTTGCGTGTTAAAGGGACAGCATTATCTGTTATGTTGATCTTTTATTTGTACACATTATTTGGTATTCATTCCATTCCTGACTTACAGACCATTAAATAGCCAAGTTCGGCGGGTAGTTCCGGTTAAATTTCTAGGCTGAACATGACTTCCGGTTCCATTTATTTTGCTTTGTCTTTGACTAGTTTTCAACATGTGGGAGCACACACCTACCGCGTTATTAAAAAAATATTGTAGTAACTTGTGCTGTGCTATTCCATGACTCAATAATCTGACCACATAGATGCGTAACTTCAAGTCAGATTTTGACAGTATTTCATCAATATTAATGTAATACAGTGAGCGAAGTGGGGTGGATGTTATGTAACTGGTCACAGAGCTTGTGTTAGCGGATTTTGCGCTTTGTGTGACAAATTCAGCCACTTGGGTCCACTACGATGACTTTACACAGGCAGCTATTGAGACTATGGAAGTGTGTTTCAAGACAGCGGGACAAAATGTCAGCCTCCTGACACTGGTCTTTAGAATTGCGTGATTTTTGGGACAGCCGGCTGTGAGTGCAGTGCCCCCAAGGGTGGCTACCTGTCCCACGGTCATGTGACACACCACACCTGTCAGACAGGTTTTAATATATTTTTCTCTCTTTTCCAGTCTGTTATATCTCAGAAGGCCAACGTACGGTAGACTCAAAGGTCAAACCCTTCATGCTGGCTTTTTACACAGAGCATGTAATGCATACGATGCAATTGTACAGATATTACAGAGGCGCCTGTATTGTGATGTGCCTTATAGACACGATTACGCGCCCAAAACAGGAGGCTGACATTTTGTTCTGCCGTCTGAAACACACTTCCAGTGTCTGTATAGCTGCCTGTGTAAAGTCATCGTAGTGGACCGAGGTGGCTGAATTTGTCACACAAAACACACACCGGTTTAAAATCTGATCACTAGGCCCTCTGTGACCAGTTACCCATTATCCACCCTGCTTCACTCACTGTTTTGACCCTGTGATATCACAATTCCTACAGAATATCCTACAATATGTCTGGGGTTCATGGATGCTTACATCACATTTCAGGGATATCCCTTCAACAGTCGGCACCGACTGCATGCTTGTAGTCTCTGATAGTTGCCATTGTGTCCGCAGGAAGAACTGGTGCCACTCCTGGACGGCCCTGCAGAATGGAATCCTGACGTTCCACAAAGACCCCAAGTCCACCACCAGCGGAGCTGCGGTGAGTTAGGGAACTACCAACTGGTTTAATAGTTTAATAGAGCTGATATTTCATCCCTAGTGGGTGTCTTTGCCTGTAGTAGCCTGGCAAGCCAGGCTATGCTTGTAGCAGTGTATTATGTTTGGCTTAGTGGTTACTTATTATTAAATAGTATTAAATATTCATTTATATGTATTATGTGGGTAACTGCAGATCATATGGGTAGTATGAAATTGTTAAAAATTGCTGGGGATTCTAATTAATATCAGGATAAATCGTTTTTTATTTAGAGGCCTAATTAATATATGCTGCATGTCTAACTGAGGTTGCTTACGTTTAGTGTTTTTGTGTAATTGTCCCAATTTCGGTATGGCTGTGTCCGAAATCGCTCCCTATGCCCTATTTAGTGCACTATATGGGGCACATGCCATTTTGTAGGGGTGTCCGAATACTCCGTGTACCCTATATAGTGCACCCAAGGTATCCCACAATGCATCGCGAAAAGTAAAAGCATATCGATATACCGGTACCCTAGACTAAGCAGTATAACCCACAATGCATTGCGAGACGTTTTATAAATGACCTAAACTACAAACATGGCACAGTGGGAGTCAATAGCGACCGACCACAGAAAATAGTTGACTTTCTGTGATGATTGTTGAATTTTAATCTTAAACTCTACATTCTTAAAAATGTGCTTATTAATAGGTTGG
Source organism: Bregmaceros cantori (assembly GCA_900302395.1). NCBI lineage: Eukaryota > Metazoa > Chordata > Actinopteri > Gadiformes > Bregmacerotidae > Bregmaceros > Bregmaceros cantori. The sequence goes on along the minus strand of OMKY01052789.1, from coordinate 3,262 downwards.
GATGATCACACTGTTCCTTGTATTTTTGTTGGTTTGCTGTAAAGCACTTTGAATTGCTCTGCACGAAAGGTGCTATATAAATTAAGTTGGATTTGATTTGAGCTGTGTCTTCTGTTCTCAGAGCAAAGCGAACCATCACGTAGCAGACGTGTCGGTGGACCTGCGGGGAGCGGTGGTCGGCTGGGCGTCCAAAGACAAGTCAAGTAAGAAGAATGTCTTGGAGGTGAGGATGGCAAACCCTAGCATTCTTCTTCCACTGACCTGGTTAAGCCCTACTCTACTCTAACCGGTTTAATGTTAAGTTAATGCTAATGTTAATGTAAATTATGTTAATAGAAAGTATGTTTAGACTGGCCAATAACGTCTCATCACACCTACTCAATGTGTTGCGCTCCAGGAGACGTTTTTTAATTCCTTCGGCCAAAAGGAACAAACTGAGATAATCTTTCTATCAGTCTGTTCTGCTCCTAAATCAGAACTCCACAAGGGTTAGGGCATTCTCTCTCTCTCTCTCTCTCTCTCTCTCTCTCTCTCTCTCTCTCTCTCCTCTCTCTCTCTCTCTATCTCTCTCCGCCTGAACGTGGCCGACAATGTGATTTGTCGCGAGCCATGCTTGAATGATTCTTTGGTTCTGGCTTGCCAGTGAAAACAGACTGTACAATACATAAATGGAATCCAGATGATTATATCTATATATGAGTATTATCTATGTACCGGTAACATGTGTAATTTGTTCTATGGTGTGTCCTTGTCAGTTGAAAGGGAAGTGTGGAGTGGAGTTCCTCATCCAGTACGACAACGAGACCATCATCAGAGACTGGTACAATGTGCTGGCTGATACCATCAGACAGCTGGTGAGAACTGTTGTTGCTAAAACCGTGAGATATTAGTCTTATCATGTTTTCTCAAAGAGTCACAGTTTGCTGAATACACATTGGATCATTTCCCAAATCATCCAAAGTAATCTTACCAGGTTCTCCATGTATTCATGAGGGTTCATTCAGGATACTTCAGGACAATTCATCAAACGGCACAGGCAGTTACAGAGTGGGACACCCATTGTCCCTCCATGGCACCAGCATCCAGGACTCTCTGGCTCACTACCCCTGTTCCGCTACTTACTTTCAATGTCTTTAGGCTCAACCCCTCTTTGGGGTTGGCAAATCGTATCACTCGGCACGTAGTACATGCATACAATAATAATATAAGGTGGCCGTCTGCACTCCACACTGCAGACAGCGAGGTCAACAAGATTATTCTCTGAACTATTTGCCAGGCAGGCTCTTGGTTTGCCTTCGCCCACATCAGAAGCTCATTATATTTATCATCATTATTGCTTTGTTGCTGTGTGTTCAAGCGCAATATGACCTGCTAGCTACCAAATAATATTGAAAGTAAACTCTTGAGAGCTATCTCCCACAACCTGCCACAGCATTTTGAGTGTCTGCTACGACCGCAAACATGCAGCTCCCGGCGTTAGCACCACACTGGCCGTTTTGGTCATCATATGGTCAGTGCACACCAACGCAACGACTTGAAGCTGGCAACTGCTGGAAACTGCTTGCAACGCCCTGAGTGGAGCTGCAAGTTGCTGCAACTGTGTAATGGACACCGCTGCAACACTCCTTCTGCAACTTTCTGTCGCGTGGCGTCGCGTTGGTGTGCCCTGGCCAATACACTGTGTGTGTGTCTGTGTGTACTTGTGTGTGTGTGTCTGTGTGTACTTGTGTGTCTGTGTCTCAGGACTACCAGGACCACCACTCAGAGGAAGAAGATCTGGAGGTCCCTGAGAAGACGTCTCTGTCTGACATCCACCGGGAGGAGCGTGGAGGGAGTTCCACAGACAAACTAGTTAGAAGGAGTGAGTAGTGCCGGTTACATGGTAGCAAAAACTAGTTGGAATGAGTGAGTAGTCTCGTTTACATGGTACCAAAAAACAAATTAGAAGGAGTGTCTAAAATGTGCTCTGCACTAGAACTTTAAACTTTTGCTACCTGACTGTCTGCAGCTGCGTATCGCCCTTAGGTCTGGCTCGCTAGCGGACTTAGCAGGCTGGCTAACGGACTTAGCGGGCTCCCTAGCAGACTTAAGGGCTCGCCAGCGGATTTAGCGGCTTGCTGGTGGACTTAGCGGCTCGCTAGCGGACTTAGCGGACTCGCTAGCGAACTTAGCGAGCTCGCTAGTGAACTTAGCAGCTCCTTACTTTCTGAGTTCTGGAGGTGTACTGGTCGTCCAGTGTTTTGCTGATGATCTTGTCTTTCTGTGTCCAGCTCTGTCTGGTTCTCGGCCCGGCTCGGTCAGTGTGCCTCCTGAAGAGATGGACCAGAAGAAGGTCCGCCGTAAACTCATCAAGTTCCTCATGAAGAGACCCACGCTGCAGTCTGTGAAGGACAAAGGCTACATCAGAGGTCAGCCCATCAGTTTACATTCCTTTATGTCAACGGGGAATGTAATGGCCAGTGCAGACCGATGCAACGGAACGGTTGCAGGCAGTTGCGTCGGTGTGGACTGGCCATAATGGTTGTGCATGCAGATCTTTTGGGTTAAGGCGATAGCTTTCGAAAAGATGCCTTTGTCCCAGATTCGGTGTGTTAATGCTCTAGGGTAGGTTAATGAACTGGTTACATTTACACTTTTTAGGTGGCTGACAGATGACAGCGGCATCGTATCACGTACGTTGAAGAATATTTATCCAGTAACATAACTTTCACAAGTGATATTATCACTCGTGATAATGGTGGGTGGTGGGTAGTTCCGGCAAAAATTCTAGGCTGTGTTAAGATTCGTGTAGCTAGTGCGAATGAATAATAATAATTATGATAATGATGGACTCAGAAGAAGGGTTGGATTCCATTCCCAGGACATCCGTTTACAGCAAATCAAAAGGCAAACATATAACAATTGCAGCACAAACACTTGTGCGAAAGGTAGAAAATAAACAACAGTGTACAGGTCAAGCAAGTCTCTGGACACAGGTAATAAATTCTAAATACAAAGAGTCTGGTGAGAAGTACTCATCTCAAGTTGCCGGGCTCGTAATCCAGACGGACCGATCTTGAGGGGAGAGATCGTCCTGCAGTAGTAGACAGCCTCAGGTTACCAGACGGCTAACTGGCTAACGGCTAATCAGGTAAGCAGGAGACGACTGGGTACACACACTAACTTACTAACTGAACACATGAACTTGTCTACTAGAAACTAACCTAAGTGGAACTTTGACGCTGCGTCGAGCCGACGCCCGACGTCCCCTTATGAAGGGGAA
>OMKY01052783.1:17017-29844 GCA_900302395.1 Bregmaceros cantori | reverse complement strand
AATCATCAAGGAAACGTTATGGAACAGGAGAGCCGAGTCTGTTCAAATACCCAAATCTATGACTACCATTGAGAGGTAGTCCGTTTGTTTACCACTACAGCGTACGCCCACTTCAAGTGGACACAGACAGACACAAGACAATCTGAATTTCACCAAAGGATCACTGTGGTAATAGCCCTTTGTGTACATACACTATGAGGTATATTATATATAAACAGATGTGCAAAGAGAACGGCCATAGCCAGATATGCACTGTTACTGTTCTCGGGTTTCTGGTTGAAGGGAGCACATCTGTAACTTCATTCCCTCAGGGGCACGGTTGATAACATCTTCATAGTTCTGGAATCACCACCACAGCCAACATCGGAACCATTTACACCCGTGACGAACTGAGTGAGGAACAGTGCAACATAAAGCGATAACGAGGTTGAGGGGACCCGGGAGAGCGTCACTGACAGGAACTGGTACACAGGATGTAAAAGTTTTTTTTCCAATTTGTCGGTTCTGTTCAGCGACCCAAATAGAGCTGTGTCCGTCCCAAGTAGTCCTAGGGCGCGTCTGTTTTCCGACGCGTCTGGGTTATTTTAATTAACGGTAACATGATGACCATAAGTACTGGGTTGTAGATTCTATTTCATGTTAGCTGCGCGGCTAGCTGGATTAGCATCAACACACCTACAAAGATGTCAGCGGTGCGAGCTGCCGCCACCATCCACCATGGTTCACTGTCACTTACCCGACTTGTCCTGGTCGTATCCCACCACTATAAAATAGTCGGCCAGTCTCTCCATGTCTGCTGTTTCTCCCGGTGATGTTTAAAAATGCATTTCAACATTTTTCTTTCTTCCAAACCACAGCCATGTTTGACAGGGACGCCAGTGCGCCTGCGCGGCGGAGCGCTCCATCCCCCGGGGGAGAGTTGGGCGACCGACGCTCCTTGTATTGGGCGTGGTGGAGCTTTCACTTTGAGGCGGACACGCGTTATAATTTAATATACTATACTTTAAACTTTTAGCTGTTAACGTATATAAGGAATACATTCGTTATAATGCGGCCATGAAGTTTAATGTTTAGCTGTTAAAGTATATACTGAATACATTCATTATAATGCGACCTTAAACTTTAATGTTTATGTTTAGAAGTCTGTTAGGAATACATTCGTTATAATGTAGCAACTTTAAACGTTAATCTTTAGCTGTTCAAGTCTATTAGGAATACATTCGCATGCAACTGTAGGCTGCCGCGCTTAATCGACATAATCAGGGCGTTCTTATAGCCGGGCTCTCACAGCCTCTCAGCAGTGTTGTACCCGAACTTGTTAAAAGAACGATAGTTCATGAACTCCTTCATATTTTAGGTGAACGTGAACGAGATTTTCAATTATGCTTGATGTAAGTAATTGTGAATGCACTCTTTTTCGAGGTTGAACATAGCTGTATTTTAGTTCAGAATTAGTTCATATCAGATTTCAAAAGCCTTTCGAGCGAAAACACATGAGCAATAAAGCAAAAACATGTTCCAAACTGCACCGTTTCTATCGACCTCTGAGAATCTCTTTTGTACACTGTCAATAATGTTGACAATTTACAGCTGACATCAACGTAAAAAAAGAACTAACAAAGAACTGAAAAGTTCATTTTGGGGAACCACCTTTTCATAGTTCAAAATGATGACTCATGGACGATGAATGAACAAATTCATTTTACAAGGACTGAACTGACATTTGAACTAGCTCATGTTGAAAGTGAACTTGCACAACACTGGCTCTCAGAGCACCAGAACTCACAACCTTTCGTATAATTCCAACCCAGTCTATCGCCAGCTGGCTCTGGACACCAGATCATTAATATATGCCGCACGCGACTGTCGTCCAGGCGACCTGCCAAATATTATTACAGGGGATTCTTAATTTCGTAATTCCAAAAACACATTGGGGCCATATAGCCAAATGTATCATCACCAGAGAGATGTGATCTATTCCATCCCAGATCAGAAGGTCGCTCGGGATCTGTGCAACTAAGTTGAATAAAAGTTTATTTTGATGGATGTAAAAAAAATACAGAAAATTAGCAATTGCACGTCTAAAAGTATTTAAAATGTCGATGTAGCAAGTGCTGCTCCGTTTCCCTTTCCCCTGTCTCAACATTGTGTTTTACCCTGGAATGGGTGTAGCCTACTAAACTAAACCTATCCAAAGATGGCAAGTAGCAAAGTACAAATACTCATACTGTGTGTGTGTGTGTGTGTGTGTGTGTGTGTGTGTGTGTGTGTGTGTGTGTGTTTCAGATGTTAATCTAAATATCCAGCGGTGCGATTTATAGACCTTATGTCAAGTAAATAACCCAAACAATAACATTAAGAAACTCACATTGAAAAAGTGTGTATTTTATACGAAAATGTATTTACTTTATACTTTCAAAAATACATTTGAGTACATTTTAGAGCATGTACGTTTTACTTTCAAAAATACCGTTTCACTACATTTCTTAGCCTGTACTTCTTACTTTACTTAAGTAGACATTTGAATCAGTACTTTGTAGTCTTACTTCATCGGGTGGTTAAAACGACCTATACGCATTCGCTATTGTGGAAAAAAGATTAGGAAATGTTTGTGTAAATGTTGTTTGTGGAGTAGATAGTTCTAGAATGAATCACTGTTCCGAATATTCCCCTTCCTCATGTCTCTCGGCGAGGTTAGCTGGTTTTTAATTGCCAGAAACTCTATCCGAGCATCAAAAGCCTTTATATTTTAATTTAATTATGAAAATGCAATCACGCGATGACTATGTTTGAATGACTCGCATTCTTTGTTCATTTGCAGAGACTAGAAATCGCGTAGTTGTAATGTTGTAGCTGAATTGAGGTATTGATTATTTACACCAACGAATTTCTATTAAAAGTACAAACATCTGAACAACCATTCCGGGGGAGCTCGTAGGTGACTAATTCCTAGAATTAAAATTTAAGAACATCAGTACATTCGAGAACTTATGACAAATACATGTTGTAAATGTTAACCTGTTAAGATGAGTATGTACAACATTCGCCACTATTGATATGGCATGTCTATTTATCATTATCTATCTATCTATCTATCTATCTATCCATCCATTTATTCATCCATCCATCCATCCACATAATGACGTGTCCTGTTTTAGCTGACAGTCTATCGGACAAACATTCCGTGGGAGGGGTTGAGCGCCTCGTCAGTCAGAGGCAGCGCCTCCCACCGCCACTATAAAGCCGCTTGTCTCGCGTGTTGCAGCTATTAGCAAGTGTCACAGCTGCCCAACGAAGCAACGAAGACTTTACAAAAAAAACCTGTGGAATATTTTTTTCTTCTACCACGAGAGAATTACAAAAACAAGTTACTTTTGGACTCACGACCGCACTCCTGGCAGAATAAGGTAGGCCTATGTGTGTTTTATGCGCTTTATTGGCTTATACTCTGTGTGCTTTTGAGGTCAGGGTTTATTTGCAAGGACAGGTTATCTCTCTGCTTATATAAGGTGTTTAACTGTACACATGTATACGTTTAAAGATAGCCATTTTTCTCGGTTGTTTATGCAAGCTACGTGCTTTATCTGGTGATAAATGTAAGTGATCCTGGCAGTAACTGTGCCCCATAAGACTTTGTGCTTTGTAAATCTATTCTAGCAGCATGACTCAGTGCTCCTGCAGCCTGCATTGAGTTGTTCATCTAGCCGTGAAACGCATGACCGCCGGTTAACCTTCTAAATGAATGAATGAATGATGGCTTAAAAATAACGTAGCTTTTGGACTCGTGTATAAACCACGACGTGAGCCTGGTGGGTACACGCAACGTGAAACCAATTCAGTCGTGCAGAATATCATGGCAAGGGAGGGTGTAGATACACAGTTATATAGTAGTTATATAGTCACTTGTTATTACTTGATAACTAACATACACGTACGCCCCACAGAGCCAACATGAAGGTGATTCTCCAGTCGGTGGTCTACTGCTGCCTGATGTTCACAGTAGCGCACAGCGTGGAGATCGACCTCAAGCCCGCGTCAAGAAGACGGTGAGTTGACTTTATATGCAATAGTCCTATCTCGTTCACCGTTACACACGCCTAACGGTAACAGCGTGATAGCGTTACAATGAACGCCACGTGAAAGTAATCGTTTCAACCAAATGTATACTCCTAAACATCCACTTGCAACCTCTAATATAAACTCTTGAAATTTAAGATTTGATCATTTTTGCATACATGGAAACTATACCATATACTTCTGCAGGTATTGTAAAATATCTTGACATGAGATTTATCAGAATGTGAATGTGCTTGCGGCTATTATACATAAAATAAACAATAAAGCAGACCACATAAAAAGGATAAAATTGAAAAACAAATGTGGTAGAAATATATTTTTGAAAACTATTTGATTTTGCATAAAGCCACATTGTACACGGTGTGCCCTTTGTTAATGTGTCGCTTTTCTTCTCCACAGATTAAGTATGTGGCTCGGGAGCAGACTGCGACGGAGTCTCAGCTTGGCTTCGCAAAGTGTGGAAGAGGGACCGCAGTGGGTCGCACCTCAGGACTGCATCGGCTGCTTGCCACTCTCCAGGTGAATAAATAAAATAAATAATAATTCATGTAAGACATTTTAAATCATACCTACCAATGCATGTAGTCCACGTGCATGTGAGAGAGAGTGTACACCACAATGGCATTTGAGGTATGAATGGCTAGTAACAGAATTGTCATAATAATAATAATAATAATAATAATAATAATAATAATAATAATAATAATAATAATAATAATAATAATAATACATGTTTGCTATATAATAATTTCCAAGTTAAGTATTGTTACCTCAGCAAAGTAATACTCAAGCAAAAGTAAAAAGTAGTCATCCAAATAGTTACTCAAGTAAAAGTTAGAAAGTACTCCACAAAAAAGCTACTTAAGTAGCGAAAGTACTGAGTAGCCTTCAGCGAGTGTGCCCGAGAGCAAGAGCGTCCAAGACGGAGAGAGAGAGCACCCGAGAGAGAGAGAGAAAGTGCCCGAGAGAGAGAAAGCGCCCGAGAGAGAGCGAGAGGTCCCAAGAGAGAGAGATACCAAGAGAGAGTCAGAGAGAAATTAAGCTCCCGAGAGAGAGAGCGCCCGAGAGAGAGAGACCAAGAGGGAGAGAAAGAAAGATATGACGCCAACATATATGTGCCAACAGTTCCCGAAGGCCAACTTAATGTAACGAGTAGCAAATTGCTGACATCAGAGTAAAAAAAATGTTCACCTCAAATGTACTCAAGGAAAAGTAGAAAGTAATTTGTGAAAAATATCCACATGTACTCCAAAAGTAAAATGGTACAAACAAAAAATTGTAACGGAGTAAATGTAATGCATTACTGCCCATCTCTGTGGATTGGCATATATAAATACAGATGTTGAGCTAATGTATCTCTTTTCTCTCTTTATGTCTGCAGCAGCAACAGTGACAGCAATATCCGGGCCAAGCGCTCAAAGAATTCCGTAAACCAGTCGCGGAGGCCTGGCTGTGGTCTTGGCACATGCGCGGTGCACGACCTGGCACACCGTCTATCTCAGATCAATAGAGCTGGAACCGTACGGAGTGCACCCGTCGACAAGATGAGCCCACAGGGATATGGCCGGAGACGGCGGCGCTCGTTGCCAGAGCGCCGGGTCACGCTACGCCTGGACCAGAGTCGGCAACGGCTGAGGCCGGTGTGGACCGAGACCCCCATCTCACAAGTTTACAAGCTGGAGGCCCTCTTACGGCGAGGAAGATGAGAGGAGGAATCCAAACCAAGATGGCAGGCAGCCAAAGCCTCTCTGCCGTTTGCCTCCAACATTCTCTGAATGCGTCGGACACTCGACAGCCAAGCGTTCTCGTCCACGCACAGCTGCTTTGTTTGTGTGTGTAGAGAAGGCCTCAAGTTCAAGTGCAACTCAATGAATGGGGGCTGCTCTCCCACACACGTCTCTCACGGCGGGGGAGACGTGAGTGACGTCAGACTAACGTGAGACTCAAGGGAGATCTGAGACTAATGTCAGACCGATGGGATAAGTTATAATGGGTGCTGGAGCGCCCAGAGGAGCTGCCCTCTCCATGGATAGCCTGTCAGACACTGGATGATAATGTGTGATGCATCACAGTGCCAAATGGACAGATTACTGTCTCTAGGTGGAAAGGGGACAGCAATGTTTTGGTGCCTTATGGCTCTAACAAGCAAGGACACTAATACATCCCACTTCCTCGGATGGATACAAGAATGTGTATCGAAGGATTGTGCTACACCCTAATTCCAACACTTAGTACCTTTCTGCACTTTTTCTCTTTTGTCTAAATGAACTGAAAACACTAAGTCAAAATCACCAGCATGAACAATGCTACAATAACATAGGTTCTAAGCTAGTGTGATTATAGCCATGCTATAATTGAAATGGGACTCTTTGTTGAAGCTATTTAGCTTTCTGATCGAAATCACTTCTTGGACACTGTATTGTTTTATATGAGGAAGAATGCCTGATATAGTTTCTGTGAGAAATGTGCCAATCCTTACTGGGTTGAAATTTACTTGAAGATTATATTGTTTGTATAAACACATGTGCAATCTATATTTGTTTGTTTGTCTATTTTCCATGTTGAATTGCATTATTTATATACAGCATAGAGGCTACATTATATTACTATACAGATTGAACTATTTTTTATACAAGAATGAATATATATGGGCATTCTCTATTATTGCCATTTTCACTATTCTTTTGCAAACTGTGGTAATATTAATGTGTGTGTTTTTTAAAGTATGTTATCTAATATATTTGTAAATATGATCTATTTTATTTGTGTAATACATTTTTATACAATAAACTTTTTTGCATTGATGATTTCATTTCAGTTGTCTGCTCCATTCTTTCAGGGCATTATTTATGGTGCATATGGTAGCTACTGTTGATGTTTTTTTAAACACCACAAAACCACAATGTTTATTTATTTAGGTTTGCATAGGATTTGATGCAATTTGGAACTAAACAACATCGATGAGTCTGAGAAGTAACAAGTACAGTCCATTATTAATCAATCTTTCATACTTTTGGGCAGGTAGAGTATCATTATTGCACAAGAAGACTATTTGGGTTACAGTAATACAACTATTCTTATTTCCATTCACTTTCCTTTTTTGATAAAAATTTCTTCAAGTTCATTTGTCAGTATAGCCAAATGGAAATCGCTCCAGTTCCAGTGTGTGTCTGCGACACAGTGCTGCCCGCTCAGCACAGCAAATTGCATCTGGACTTAGTTAAGTGATTATGGAGTATTATTAGTCGACGTCTCACTCCCCCCCCCACACACACAACTCCCGTATCCCCTAAAGGGCAGACGAGGTGCCGCATTCCTCCCAGTCGGGTTCAAGTCTTGTCAGAGCGCCGACCCACGCTGAGCCCATTATGACCCGACTGAGCCTCCGCCTTTACCCCCACTGGTGCTCCCTTCATGCGTTGTGTAGGGGGGCTGTAAGCATTCTTGTTGGTGCATCGTTAAAGGATTATTTATATTATGAAAGATTAAGGTAATACGAATCATGATGGTTAGCATTTCAGCAACAAGAAACCCAAGGCAGATACAAAGACAATTTCCATTTTTCCAGTCTCTTTAAAATGATTCTAGGGTTTACCCTCGTCAACTTAGCACCACCCTGTAGACTACCACAACTTGTGAGTGACCACCCAAGGACAACCAGACTCAGTACTTCATTGAAACTGGACGAATGTGAACGAGATGTTTAATTTCTCAATGCACTCTTTTTTGAGGTTAATAAACGGAGTTCAAAATTAGTTCAGAATTAGTTCATATCAGATTTCAAAAGCTTCAAAGCAATAAGGCAGCAATAAAGCAAAAAACACATTCCAAACTGCACCAATTCTATCCACCTCGGAGAGTCTAACGCGGCCGCTGATCTAACACAACAGTTAAATATTGTCTTGTTCTGCTTGCACACTGAAAATAAGTTGACAAATTGTAGTTCACAGAAACGTAAAAAAAGAACAAAAAATAACATTTTGAACCACCTGTACATGACCTATGTACGATAAATGAACACATTCATTTTGATGATCTGGAATTTGAACTAGTTCATGTTGAAAGTGAACTTGCCCAACACTGTCTGCTATTATATTGCCACTCAGGCGAATTGCCAAACAAGGTGCACCAAAATTCTTTATGTGCAATTGTTTTTTTTTACGATATGTTCTGAAATCCCTATGTACCGAGATCCCTATATTATCTTATCACAGGTTTAGTCACAGTAAGGTTAGGGGTTAACCGATAATCCCACCCCTAAGCCCTTCCCTAACCCCTAAACAACCCGTAACGTTTCTGAAATTAGGAATTTTGGAACATATGGATTCCGGAACATAGGGTGTTCACTCAACTGGTGATGTGGATATAGACATCATTAAACGAAATATCCCTTCCATGTCAGTGGATAAAAATCTCACAGACACTATAACCTGTTGACGTGGCCGGTATGACAAAATACTTTGTTTCTTTAAATGCACTTTGCATGGAAAATTCAATACACAGATGTTGTCACTCCAAGAAACCGACGGATAGCGATGCATAAAAATGAGGTATTCGGTGGTGGCGAGTATCTTCCGAGTGGCGTCCAACAACGGTATTGTTGGCCAGTGTTCTTACAAGAGCGGCCGGGCGTCCCCAAGGTAGAGGTAGGTGTGAAAATGAGGAAATGCTCCTTTATCGTCAAGAGCTAGACACAGTAGAGAGAGAACACCAGGCAGAGCTGTTTAAATCAAAGTGTTAGATGAGCTATCCGAGGTCATGTTACCAAATACCATGCAAGCTGTGAAGCTGGTGCTCCATACCAGCCAACACGTGTGTGCCCATGTGACGTTACAACCTTAACCATAACGATTTTTTTTCTTTATTCTTGCAAATATTGATGTACTAACAGAAACGGAAGATTCCAATAATGATGCTGTACATTTTTATTTAGAATTTCTAAGATTTTGTAGGCTTTACCGCCATCTATCGGGGATGTGCAGTATTGTATTTTCTTTCAGCGTGAATTCTGACGTTCGGAGTTCTGGTAAAGCGGTGATTAATAAATTATATCGTGGGCTGGTTAATAAAATAAGCTTGATTGTTACGAGTATAGAAATTGTATGGTCACTTTATCAGATATTTTTTCTATTTGAACTTCATAATGAAATACCTACAATGTAACGCTACCAAATGAGTTTGCTGCCATTAGCTAATTGGCCATTAGTCATTAAATAGGATAAAGTTCACCGTTTGGAGTATACCACTAATTAGTGTTTATGTTATGTTAGTGTGATCTAAATCACTAACATAACATAATTATTCTACAGATTACACTTGCGCATAGGGTGGATTGCCCTAATGTGGGTAATTTTTTGGTTTTCGGACTTCTGATTGATTGTTGTTGTTTATTGCCTTTATTAGTGTTTCAGATTAGGACTAGGGCACTACCCGTCCTAATGTGGGACAGTAAGACAATCAATTGAAAACCAAATATAAAATGTAAATATTAAAAGAAATCACACTGTTTTATAATGGAGAATAATATATATTTCATCAATACATTAGAATAAAACGTTTTATGAATTTATAGACATTAACCTTAATACTAATTTAGACATAACTATGTCAGGGCTATTCAACTACTTTGCTCAGAAGGCCAAATATATAGTCAGAAACCCAATGGGCCAGGGGCCGGAGCAGATGCCGGACTGCTTGATTAGTTTTGGGAGGAGCCAGAGCCACTGGAGCTTAGCTGTCACACATTCGGCTGTAGCCCACATTAGGGTAATCCACCCTCTACACATGTCTCCGATCAATACTGTTTTGTGTGATTTCAACAAAAAGTATAAATGATTTTGCTACTGAAAACGTGAAATTTAGCTCGCATCAACGTGAAATCAGCTAGCATTATAATTAACCTTTTATGTGAACTTGTTTGTGGGAAAAATAATAAACAGCAATCATTATGAACATTACATCACAATATAGTTGTACTTATTTTTAATGTAGGTTGCAATTGACAAAAAAAAATTATTGTGAAAAGTCAATGACTGGTGAACTATGTACGATGCAGCCTCGTTCATAGAAACTGCATGAGGTTGTTTCATGCTATTTCTATTTATAAGCCAGCAGCAGTGTGAGAAAGAGATAAGACAGGAAACTTTATAGGGGGAAATGGACGAGTGTAAGAAGCTGGAATGTGAATTAAGGATCAGGATGGTTGCTATTTCAGGCTTCTAGCTTACACTTTACAACCTCATTGTCATCACATTGTGACCTGTCATACTGCCACCACACACTATCAGAGTACATTCCCATCACAAATTAGACCAGGACTATTCAACTGGCGGCCCGTGGGCCAAATAAGATTCTGTTCTTTACCTCAAAAGATACACCATAAATGTGTTGTAGTTTAAGTGAGCTGCTGCTGTTTACTATTTGTGTGTTGTTGTTTCAGGTGTTGCTTGTTACAAACAAGAACGCACCAGAATTTAAGCCCTTTAAATGGGAAGTATGCTACTGGCAGGGATGGGAGAGGGGGGGGGGAGTCGTGGGTTTGCCTATCCTCACGGACAGCTTGGCCCTTCTTCACCCCTTTTCAGTTAATCCTGAATAAAGATAAAAACGGTCTGAATGGGCTGCAAAATATACATTAAAATGTATTATAAGTTGCATTATGAGCACAAAGGTTGCCGCACTGATAAGTGAACTATAACCTGACAGCCAATAGTGACAATACTGCATCTGTTCACAACACAACTTCACTCTGAAACCTGGATTCCCAACTCTGGATGCTTGTGTACAGTGCTCTACTATGGGCAGCATTGAAGAGCAGAAATGACCATGTTGGGCAAGTTCACTTTCAACAGGAACTTGTTCAAATCTCAGCTCAGTCCTTGTAAAAGGAATTTGTTCATTCATCGTTCATAGGTCATCATTTTGAAATATGAACAGATGATTCTCCAAAATTAACTTTTTTCGTTCTTTTTTCGTTCTTTTCTTAAGTGGCTGTGAACTATAATTTGTCAACATTATTGACAGTGTATAAGCAGAATAAAATACTTTTAGTGTTACGGTAGATTAGGGGCAGGGTTAGATTCTCAGAGATGGATAAAAACGGTACAATTTGGAATGTGTTCTATGCTTTATTGCTGTTTTCGCTTGGAAGGCTTTTAAAATCTGACATGAACAAATTCTGAACTAAACTACAGCTCAGTTCAATAGCCTCGAAAAAGAGCGTTCACATTTCTACGTTCATCAAGCATAATTGTCACATAAAATATGAAGGAATTCATGAACTTTGAATCACGTCATTCTTTGAATGACGGTACAACACTGGGAATCACGGTGTGCCTCAGGGCGTCAGGTCTGCAACAGCACACGTAGACAATGTCACTGTGTGAACAAGATGAGGTCTGCGATGTTTGTTTTGGCTTAGTGGAGCCTAGTAGCTGCTGCTAGTCAACGCAGAGAACATGCAAGAACAGTGTTCCATTGTTGGCGATATAGATTTGTTTGAACATGAGGACCCAGGAGACATAACATGGCTTGATTGACGTAGAGCGTGAGGCGTGACCCTGTTTTTCTAAAATCGCCAGTGTCAATTCAAGCCGCCCTTGATAGTGTAATGGGAGGGTGCCCCCTCGTGGAGGAGCTGGGGGAATGCACCTGAACCCAGGTCGACAACAGGCTAAGCTCAGCCCATTGCCAAGCTTCATTCAGGTCCCATTTATGTGGCGTGTCGGTAACCACCAAGTGACTAGCGGTGCAGGCCCACAATGCAACGCACCGGTCACTACACTGTCCCCCCCCACATCGCCCCACATGGCCTCCGCCCTCGGAAGCCAGCTCCACTCCACGAGTGACCCTCTCCATTGCCGAGCGGTGGCTGCCCCCTTGGCAACCACCAAGTGACAAAAGCCACTTCTCCACGGAGAACTCTAATAAAGGAAATGTTTCGCTTACAAGGGGACACGGCACTATGTACGGGTCTCCACAGAAGGGTCTGGACCCCCACACGCCCCCCGCCGCGTGGGTGTCGCCGATCTGGGTGGCGACAATTCCTATTTAAATGTACACGCCACTCGTGCGCGAGAGAGAAAAAGACGCGTATACGAGTATAGGGAGACACACACACAAACGGCTAACGTGCGAGGGGTCTGCCTGAGCATTGTGGATGCTGCAAATTCAGTCGTGTGTCAGGGGGAGAGAGAGTGAAAGTGAGAGATAGAGATTAGAGAGAAAGAGAGAGAGAATGGTTGTGTATTCGAAAAAGCATCCGCTGGATGGCTGCGTGGTTAAGACAGCCCAATACGGTGTTCGCAATGAAATGCATTTTGAAATGACTCGATCAAAATTCCTACTGAGACACACACACTCTGACACACACACACACTGACACACACACACACACATGCCTGTTCACTGCTGCGGATGAACTGAAGGCTTGAGGCGCGTGGGATTCCCCCAACTGGGCAATCCCCACTGTGAGGCGCTTCGCGCTGACCAATCAGCGCGCCGCGCATTTGCATCGCCCAATCAATTCAAAGCAGTGGCTGACCAATCAGTGGCCCTACAACCCGCGGGCCGCGAGTGACGGGAACGGGACGCCTAGGACTACCTCTCGAGGAGGCCCGAAAAATTCTACCGGTTCCATGGTGCCGACGTCGTGGAGACACAATTTAAGCAGTCCAAACAGTCCAGTCCCCTACGGGTGCGGTGGCACCAGGGCTTAAGAGGCCCTGGTGTACTAAGAGCGGCCTCGAATG
>OMKY01052783.1:0-12936 GCA_900302395.1 Bregmaceros cantori | reverse complement strand
TCTCTTGGGGTGTGTGTGCTACAACCAATTACCTGTAGCAGAGGACGCCCCTGGAGATGGATTGGCCATACGCTTCGAACATAGAAGAGGATCAAAGAGGGCGGCATGGTGGTGCAGTGGTTAGCATAGCTGCCTCACAGCTAGAAGGTCCAGGGTTCAAATCCCAACCCGGACAGGTCCTTTCTGTGTGTTTACATGTCAGTGCGGGTTTCCTCCGGGCACTCCGGTGTCACCCACCACCAAAAACATGTTCTAGTTAACCGGCTTCAGTCAGTGCCCCTGGCCAAGGTACTGGCTCATGACCTGGAGTTGGCGTCCGAACGCTGGAGTTGGCGTCCGAACGCTGCGCCGTGGCTGCCCACCGCCCCTCAGGGATGGGTTAAATGCAGAGGAAGAATTTCACTGTACATGTATGTATGTGTGACGAAATAAAGTATCTTATTAAAAAAAAAACTATGACATGATATCTATGAACTCCATTCTCATTACAGATTGACATGTCAAGTGCGTCAAACAGGTCAATCAATTATGATTGATTAGTCGATCGCCCAATCGGGTTGCAATCCACCGGTTGAGAAACATGCGCTTAGATGCGTGACCCCCTTGACTCACTCATGGGTAAACACGGTAATCCATGCAAATTGACTCATTCTGGAATCTTCCAAAACACTGCATTAAGCTAAACCTACATTGAGCTTAGAAGTAAGTCATTAAATATTCCATCAGTTTAGAGGTCGAAGAACCGCCGTAAGGTGGAGGAAGAATGGACGACGGGAAACCTCTAGGTTGCTCTTGCGATGTGTTTATTCAGGACTGATATCAGGAAAGAGACAGGATAGCCTGTGGGCTCCTGTTATATACATGTCACACAGAACCTGGAAGGTGACGTCACAATGACTTGTCACAAGCCAGCCCACAATCGTGCACATTGTGACCCATATTACATCAGCCTAAAACACGTGGTCATGTCCTGTATATGGCTTGATAAATATATAATATGTAGGTCACTACACCATCAGCGAAGGTAGCAAGAGGGAAAAGACTTCAAACAAAAGCATTACTGAGTCCTGAGCCTGATTTTTCTTTTGCATATTTTACTTGAAACACACAGAGTTTAGAAAAAATGACACGAATGTGAAATGTAAAAAATGTACGATAGGAAATACTCCAAGTGTTTCTACATGTCCTCATTTTATTTACTATACATGCATCTGGGACACAATTTCTATGCTGCACAGCTAAACTAATATTACAGTAAATCTCACCACATTAATTTTTAAAAATTTAAACAAAAAATAATATTCATATAATAATTATTTGTTAAATTAATATACATTTTGAGCATTTCTCGTCTTCCCTGAACCAATCCTTGAAATATTTGAAATATTATATACAATGAAAAAGAAAATCTACCAACAGATGGCGACAAAGTATTTCCTTTAGCCATGACATTCACATGGTTCACATGCGCTGGGACTCGATGGGTGTTATAAGAAACCTGCGTACTCCATAAATAAAACACCTGCTCCCAATAATAAGAATATATAATGTAATAACAAGAAATACAATAAAATCTAATAAATAACATTAAATGGCAACAATATCTTACCTGAACTGTAGCTGAATAAAAATGAAAAGAAATTGAGGAAGGACATTGGAGAATAGAAATTGTTCATACTGCAGACATTGGTAATTGGTTGACATCATCCAAGCAGCGTTGCACCAGATTATAAGACACACCATTATTATTATTAGTATTTTAGAAAATGAAATACAGTAGTTACTGACATCACTGCATTCAAACAAGTGAAAAATACATTTTTAAGAGGCGGTCAGTTGGGAGAGCATTCTCTAACCTCACATGTTCATTATTAGACATGAATTAGATAGACAAACAGTAATTTGTTTGGTTGTCACGCCTCCACGCCACTTGTCCCACCCACTGCGCTGTGACTGGATAACACGATTTGATTGACGCATTTTTTTTTTTACGTTTTCCGCACCTGATTTTCCCAAACCCCATGCAATCGTCTAGTGACGTGTGATGCGTGGACAATGCGTTGGTTGTGGCTAGCCAGGCTAAGGCCCACCCTGTCTACTCCCCTGACTCACCCTACGGGCCTAGGGGCAATCCCCATTGGTCTTTACCCAGTGCACATGGCCTCTGCCTCCATCATCGCTTCCCCCTAGAGATGGACACCGTGTGGTCGCCTGTCACTCAAACAGGTGTGTGTGTGTCTGGGGGACAGCTAAGGACATAACCTTTGGGCTTGAGACCATTTTGTGACTTCTTTTTTTAAATGTGTCACACACATAATCAAATAATTGGAACTTGTTCCAATCAAGTGGCATGGCCTCTGGGGCCGTCCCTGTCAGTCAGCGGCCCATCCCACCAACAGAGGAAGGTATTTCTTTAATGGGATATTGTGGGGGTTCCACATTTCTGGGACAGAATTCACACACGATATTGACATTTTACAACCATATTGGGTAATCCACATAGCTGTTCACTCATAGGGTGTTACACCCACAGTATGTGTGGAATGCTATTGTGACTCAATGCGACATTATCTTCATCCCCCGCTCTATAACGGTGTGTTTCCATTGGAGTTCGGTGACGCTTGTCACGGGTGGCGAAAATCCTGAAAATACCATATAAGTGGATGGAAAGAGATGCGGAATTGATACACGGCACAAGAATTTGCGTCCAGCAACCAGTTGCCGCACGACTCGGCGGCCATGCAGATGTCATTCGACGCAGACATGCGCGGGCATTAGATGCAGAAACGAGCAAGGCGGTGGATGCGGGAGTTGAAAAAGTTCAAGTCTGTGTGTGAAGTGTGTCTGTGAAGTGTGTGTGTGAAGTGAGTAAGGGCAGTGTGTGGTCGAAGCTCGCAGCGGGAGCCAGCCGAGTCACCGTAGCGCAGCCATAGACTAAATGGGCGCAGCTCTCCTCAGCCCTCCCGGCGAGGACCACATACTGCTACTCGCAGGACGACTCCCCCGTATGGTGCCCTCTCTACCCCTCTCTGTTTGGGAAGAATTAAATTCTTTCAGCTCCGTGAGTCTCTGCCTCTGTCCTTTCCTTCCCAGGGAAGTTGGTTCGGATACCTATGGCGTTTAAATTTTATCCGATCCAACGGCAACCTTCCTAGACGGGGCGCTTGTCACGACCGTCAACTCGAATTGAAACACTGCTGGCGCGAGTGCATATTTCGAGTATTCCTTATTTCACCTACCTCTACACTGGTGACCCCGACCGCTCTTGGATGGTTTGCGCTGCCTGCTGCTTCCGCGCTGTAGCAACAAGGCTGCCCACTCCTGTAGAGGCACCACGCCTCTTTGCCAACACCAGCGGGCATCCATCCTGAACCCCAGTCTGGTCTGCCCGTATACGAGTGATGGCTGCCTGATTTGCCCAGACCCAATGTAACGTTTAATGGTGTGCAATGCGTGGACGATTTGTTGGTTCTGGCTCACCAGAGTAGCTACCCACTGCAAGCCCTGGGCCTATGTACAGGTTTCAAATTCATTTTTAATCATTTGTTTTAGGTATCAGCCTGTGTTGACCTGTTCTCAGCTGAATAAATGTTCTACTAAATAATGTAATATTCATCAGGCCAGTGGATAGTTGTTGACACTATGGGTTTGAAAGGCACCAAAGGACAAAATAGATAACTATGTTGAATTAAATGGAGACAAAAATCTTTTGTCATGCACTCACACACACATATGCACTTAAAAAGCTGAACAAACACCCAAACATACACACAGCAGTGCCCAACATAAGATATTGGAGGTTTGGCTTAATCTTGATTTGCCCTGATGTTTGCTTGCAGAGTTGGGCAGTAACGCATTACATTTACCCCTTACATTTCTTGTGTGTACTTTTTAACTTTTGGAGTAATTTTTCACAAGTTACTTTTTACTTTTACTCTAGTAAATGTGAGGTGAAAAAAAATCCTTTTTACTGAGATGTCCGCAATTTGGCCTTTAGCGATACCCGTTGGAAACTGTTGGCACTAGGGCTGGGACGATAATCACATCGCAATATACGATAAGTCACGCCCAAAATAGCACGATATACGCTATTTATACGATCACCCCTGCCGACTCCACCCCCAGTCCCCCGCGCCCCATCACGGCATCACCCTGTTCTCTGAAAAAAAAACACTATGTATTTTGGATGATTCAACATTAATATTATGTATTTTAATATTATTAACTTTGTTAGGTGGATAGAAAATAAATACAGAGTTTGAGCAGCCCGGATGTGCCAGAGATTTAAACGCAGAGGTTTTTTTCTGCGACGGTGGCAGAATGATGGCAGTATTCACCACTCACATTTTGGATCAGTTCAACGTATTTCAGCGTTTCAAGTCATCTCGATCTCCACCCGTCCGTGCCCAGTCAGTGGGTTTTAATTAAAATAATAAATACTTTACACACTTAATGAATCAGCACATTATTAATGTGATCTGGCAATATTTGTCATTGTTTCGGCCACCCAACACGCGGTTCGTTCATTTGGAATGGTTTGTTCTGAACAACACATCTCGTCCTGGGCGATGCTTGAAAAAAAATTTATATATATATAGTTGGGTCGCTGAGAAGCCGTCTCTCAACTTGTAAACAGTTTGAACAAGTTTAAAAATATTATGTATCTTTTTGCATCGTGTTGGACTATATCATCACAGCCTCGTTTTCGACTGCAACGCAAGCCGAGTTTCAGGCTGCCTGTAAAACCTGGTGATGCATCCGTCAGCCGGCTAAGTCCCCAGCACTCGGTGGGCTTGCCGACTATTCCTCAGTCGGATCCGCTGCAAGGAATGGCATGTTCCGTCTTTTCTTTTTTAGGGTGACAGCTTTGACGATCATATGATGTGAAGCGTGATCACACGATTAGTGAGCGTGATCGCGGGATGATCGCGCTTCACGATCATATTGTAAATCGTCCCAGCCCTAGTTGGCACATATGTTGGCGTCATATCTCTTTCTCTCTCTCCCCCTCTCGGGCACGCTCTCTCTCTCAGGCGCTCTCTCGCTCTCTCCCTCTTGGGTGCTCTCTCTGTCTCTCTCTCAGGCTCTCTCTCTGTCTCTCTCTCTTGGTCTCTATCTATTCTTTTACTGAAAGCTACTCTGTATTTTCGCTACTTTCGCTAACTATTTGGATGACTAAGTTTTCCATTACCCAAGTACTTTTTTCATGGCTACTCTGCCCATATCTGCCTGTTGGTAGTATGTGCTTTATGGGTGTCTATGGCGGTGCGCAGTGCTGATAGAATTAAGAATGTTTGCAGTGATGTAAATTATAAAACACGAGATGGAGATTAGTGCTGTTTAACAATATGAGAAAGTTCCAGCCAATAAAAAAAACAAGATTAATTGTTGCCACATCACGGTACAATGGCAATGGCAACATTATGATTAGGTTAGTGCCACCAGACATCAGACTGTGCTCAGCCTAATATTGTGTGAATAGCTGATTAGACCTCATTAGTCTGTGAGTTTGAACTTGTGCTCCAAATATTTTGTTAATTGTCAATTGAAAGCTTTCAGAGGGAATTAGCATAATGGTAAAAAAAACAAAAACATAATTAGGCACAGAGTCCTAAGTATTCTAGTGGAATGGAATGGGATGGAATGACCCTGATTTGCACAATGCAGGCTCACCAACCAGGCTTGGAGTGATCAAATCAGAATCAGTGTTATTCGCCATTTGCACAGAGATGGGCAGTGACGCATTAAATTTACTCTATTGCAATTTTTGTGTGCACTTTTTTACTTTTGGAGTACATTTTAAACCAGTTACTCTCTACTTTTACTTGAGAGATTTGAGGTGAAAAAACTACTTCACTGAGATGTCAGCAATTCGCTACTCGTTACATTAACTTGGCCTTTAGCGACACCCCTTGGGAACTGTTGGCACATACGTCATATCTCTCTCTCTCTCCTGCTCTCTCTCTCTCGATCTTTCTCTCTCTTGGGCGCTCTCGCTCTCTCGGATGCACTGCATGAGTGTTTGTAGCACGAGTGCTAATTTGCAACGCCTGTCCACAGGAGGCGCTACCAGTTTGAACCGAAGAGTGGGAACCTTATAGACAAATATACAGGTACAAGGAATTTAAATATAAACTAGCATCAATTGAAACATAAAATCAATCAATACTAAAGGAAATACAAATATACACCATTATCGATAAAGACATGGTTTTAGAACCCAAACTTGATCCTTCAATGCATTAGGACAGAACTATTGTGCATGTGTACAACGTTGATTTGATTTCAGCCATGATTTCAGACCTCTCTTAAAGACATTGCTGTCCGTCTCTAGTTTTAGCTTTGCTGGTATAGAGTTCCAAAGGTTTGGCCCCTTGATGGAGAAGGCCGCCTGTCCAAATGTGATCCTGATGTGGAAACAATAAACTCACCATTTGTGGAAGCTCTTTTTGTACTACAGGTGTTCTGGCATCCACTGACCAGTCCTGAAAACAGGGGTGCCGTAAGTTTTTGTAAACATTTAAAAACCAAATGAATGTTACAATATGATATACATTTTTCAAAACTAAAAAGATTATGTTTTATTAAAATACTGCAGTGATGCCATCTCATGGGTTTCTGATCCATGATTTTTATGGCCTGTTTGTAGATTGTTGAGAAGACTGTGACCATGCTGTATGATAGGTGGGAGAAAATCATTGCATGGGTTTGACCTTCTTGCAGATGTGCTTCGCCTGTCGGTCAAGTCAAAGTGATTGTCCAAAATGATGCCCATAGTTATTGGTGGAATACTGTTTTACTTTCACTTGAGTAACTATTTGGATGACTACTTTTTACTTTTATTTGAGTAATATTTTGCTGAGTTATGAATACTTTTACTTGAGTAATGGCTACTTTTATGGCTACTCTGCCCATATCTGCAGATATACATATAAGACACACCCTTAGGCTCCATATTAGGAAATTGGTGACCCCGGACCACCACCTCAGGTGACAGTATCTGTTAATGGGTCTGAGGATACATGCTATCCAGTCACAGCTTATAAACGTTTTTAACAGATTTCATTGTAAGTTACATTTTAGGTATAGGACTCCAGCGCGTCTAGATGTTTTGCCATCAGTGACCACATGGCCGTGGCGGAGGTTTGCACTCTCTGAGTGCTTCTAGCATTATCTTTTTTTTCTCCATTTTTTTCCCAGAGCATTCAAATAATTTTCAGCGTTATTCAGGATTAGCTGGAAAATGTCAAAGGAGTCATGCAGCAAAGCTGTTGGTGAGGGGAAGCGAACTCAGAAGTCCGTGCATATGTGCTCTATAGTGCACTGTCTTAACAGACTGAGTTACTGCGGCGCACAGCTTTTCTTTGCTTAAACATCGATATTCACTGACCCTCAGCCTAACTTGTCTGGACACTTGCTCGATACACCAGCCCGACACGCGTGAATGAACTCCAATCTTTGGTAGTAACCCCTTCTTGGAACACTCAGAAAACATATTTTTGGGGACATTCTGAAGATGCTTTCATTTCCAGAATCTTCCGCAGAAACTTGCTATGTTGACACGTTTATATGAATGTATATAAATATTACGTGAATGGGGATGGCTCTGAGGCGCATTGGGTTAGACTGCTTCATCCAGCCCCATCCACTCTTGTGCCTGTGGCTTAGCCTCACAGCGCACGCAGCTGCGGGACTTTTGAAATGGGCCCTGCCATATTGAGAAAGTATCCGTTTGTTGAGGCGGTCTGAGGACCCCCTTTTCCAGATATGGAGCTTAGGGTGTGTCTTATACGTAAGTCAGCAGTATTTTCTAAGCCCATATTTTTACCCTATATTAGAGGTGCATGTGTAGAGAACTATGCCTAAGGTGGCTATGGCTAGGCACGGTGTTAGCCATCTGCGGTGTTAACAGAAGCTAGCTAGCCGTGGCCCTGACCTTGTGGCCGTGAGCCGGCGCCTAGGCACGGTGTTAGCCGTTGCAGCGGTGTTAACAGCCGGGGCCTTGCGGCCGCGAGCAATCATCTAGGCACGGTGTTAGCTGTCCCGGCAGTGTTAACAACGGCAACTGAAATACATGTCATACTCATATTTAATAATGTATTATAATGTATAAATAATTTTGTTTGAATTATAACTTCCGCTAACACACTGCATTGTCTGGTTTGGGTATCTTGCTCGTCGAGACGCAAACACTCTATAAACGTATAATATCAGACAGAGACCAAAAATAACATGGCAACAAGACAAGGCCAGAAGAAAATGTTAGTATCACATCAAACGTCACATAATGTTGTTGTTTTTTATAACCCATTTGAACTAGCAGCATATAAATATCCAGACACAAAAACAGTTTATAGCAAAACCCACAGAAATCCACATCCATAAATCCGACACAACAGCCTAGATTAGAACCAATAACATGATACCTAGCTAGAATGTAAAAATATGCTTTGAAAAATGAAGGGTGTGTGGGAGGGGCTGGGGGGATCGGCAGTGTGGCGTGGTTGAAATAGAATCAATGCTGTCGGTTGGGGGGAGAAGAAATGCTGTTGCACGTGTGTGCGTTTGTCCTGTCTCCCGATGAATGGCGAAGGAGGAGATTTACTTAACAAGAAGGAGATTTGTTCTGCTGCGGCGTGAGAGTCGCGCCATCAACACAATCACGACAAGATCCGCTTTGTGCACGCTCGGGCGTCATCGCTCGCTGTGGTGGCTGCTTCAATGGGTTTCACTGAGAAATAACGCTGATCTTGACAAACACTGTAATTTGCAACAGTCTGGCACCTATTTTTTTTGTGTGTGTGTGTGTGTTGGTTTTGGACTTGAGTTTGTGGAGTTATTTTATTTCACAGGCAACAGAAACGGTGAAAATGTGAAAAATTATGATTATTGTTGCATGGGTCCAGGAGAAGATATTTAAACTACATTATATTATTTCGCATTGAAAAACACTTCATGCTTTGGTGAAGATGAGCAAATGCCTGTGGTTGTCATTGATATTCTAGCCAAATATAGTGATAATATAATATAATAATCAGGGCTTGAAAACAAAATTATATTTAAAATGTTCAGTTGCGAACGGTTCAGACAGGCCTATGTTTAACGTTTTTGTTCTCGGAACCGTTCCACCACCAAAATAACAGTCCTGAACCGGTTCAGAACACAAAAATATTGTTCCGGCAGCATACATTTTTACAATTTAATGCCTAAACTTAGCTTCATTATTTTCCATTTTCAAAATGTTGTATTTCTCCGTATATTGTGCAATGTTAACTTTAGATATAGTTTATACATAATATATTTAGTGGACTTTAAAACTTCAGTGCAAATAGGACCCCCCGGCAGCAGCGAAGTGGACACACAAGCGGAAATTGTCTCCCTGACATAGGATATGCTAAAATATATAGAGAACAGAATTAACTGGTTATTAACCGCTTTTGTGTATTTTCGAAGCCCTGATAATAATTAATAATAGAAGAAGAATATAATAATGAACTTTATTTGTATGCAAGTCAATGCTTTGCAATAGACATAGTACAATGAAGAAGATGGTTCCTTTCAAAACATCTTCACCTATTAGGGACGAGCGTTCATGTCACTTTTTGAATCCGCTTCCAAACGCATCACATTGGTTGCGGAGGAGCTCATTATACGTACTAGGAGCGGCCTTGGATGTGTCGAATGTCTTCTGCCCAGCGCTTGTGCACCGTGCGCGTGCTGGAATGTAAACAATGGCACGTGTATCCATGCAACTCTGCCCGACTGGAGGAGGTGCTACTGCTCACACAATCTCGTTCCCCATAAGATAGGAATGAAGCAGCATTTTCGGGTCGTCAGTATAGTGTCGACTAATGCTAGGTTTCCACTACAGAGATTTTTACGTATACGTACCGTATACGTGAGCAAAACAAATGTGTTGTCACCGTTGTAGCATGCTCCATTGTTCTGAAATACGTGCATCATTTATCATTTATTTTGATTTTTCACCGCATGTATACGCACATACTGGGTACGTACTGGGGGCGAGGCCGTGAGCTCAGTGATTGACAGCAGAGCTTACCAATCAGCAAACTGTGCGCTCCAGCGCATGAAAGGCAAAGTAATATATATATATTCCAAAGTTTTTACTGAAGCGGCCTCGTGCACGCGGCTTTGTTGTGCGCGTGTGTGTGCATGTGTGTGTGTGCATGTGTGTGTCACGCACACACACACACACATATTATTGAAAAAGTTATTAAATATTTCTCATTGAAAGTAAACTAGTAGTGAATAAAAGTAACGCTCTTTTATTCAAATGTTTGTTAACATAAAAAAATAACAAAAAAAAATTCAAGATCATATTGCAAGTGTTTCGAGATTCAGTTTAATTCACAGGTAACGAACAAGGTCAACACAAAAAAGAAAAGCAGCACTTAAGTTATCTAAGACAAGTTATTCTATGATGTTACACCACCATGTTAGATACAGAGCACCACAACAGCTACCCTGTGACCGTTATAATGGGTTTTCGAGACAGAATGAAGGGTGTTTCGGAGATATTGATGTCCTGCTGTATATCTGTCAGCAATCAATCTAGCACAGTTAAAAAGAAGGAAAAAACAGAAGACAAACAGCAAGCATAGAAACCTCATACAACCTCGTTCCATCTTCTTCTTTTCTTGGTTCAACAGCATATCACTCGTTTTCTATTGGACACCAAGTTGAAGAGGCATTGTGGTCTCTTAACGCCAGTTTATACTGTCATGCAGGGGGGAACCAAAGTTTCGAAGTCTCTGCCTTCCAATAATAAAAAAAAAAGAGATGGACACCGCACCTAACGCGACCCCATTCATGTTAGTGGCGCTGTGTCTACCGCAGTGTCCGCAGTGTCGCGAGTTCGACTACGCTCGTCGACTACGCTCGTCGACTACGCTCGTCTACTTGTCTGCAATGTCTACCCCCAATCTCTTCAACCCAGTTTCCAACTAATCCTATCCAATAAAGATGGAAAAACGGCGCTGACGCCGGAAAAAACTTTAAAAAAAACTTAAAAAAAAAAAAAAAGAGTATTTTGTTAGGATTAGGTTAGGGGTTAGGGTGAGGATTTTGGCTATAGTTAGGCTTAGGGGCTAGGGTTTAGGCTATGGTTAGGGTTTAAGAGGGACCCAAACAAAATAAGCAGACCGTTTTTTGTATTGGCACTTTAGATCATGGCAATTTATACGCCCATTCACAGCCTTAGGAATGCATCCGTGCACCCCTGTCATGCAGGGAGGGCCAGGGTTGGGCAAAATCAGTTTCAACACGAGCCTGTTCAAATGTTAATTCAGTCCTTGTAAAATGAATTTGTTCATTCATTGTTAGGTCATCATTTTGCCCCAAAATGAAATTTTTTTTTTTTTTTTAATGTTGCTGTCAGGTATAATTTGTCAACATTATTGTCAGTGTAGAAGCAGAAGAAAAGACAATATTTAACTGTTTTAACGTTGTGTTAGATTAGGGGCTGGATTCGATTTTCAGATGTGGAAATAAACGATGAATTTGGAACTTGGTTGTTGCTTTATTGCTAGCTCGGAAGGCTTTGGAGAAAAATTCAAATTCTGAACTGAAATACATGTGCATTCACAATTATAGGTTCATCAAGAAAAATGAACGTCTTGTTCACCCAAAATATGAAGGGGTTCATGAACTGCCGTTCTTTGAAGTTTAGGTACAACACTGGGGAGGCCCCTCGTGCAGCCCTGTCAATCAGAATTCAACTTTTCTGTTTCGTGAAGGAAGCAAAATAGAACTGGCTATTTGACATCACTGATCGTATGTATCCTAAAATAACACGCTGGCACTATACTGTCTGAATGAAACGATCAAACAATAAGGCCCCAGAAGACACAGCGAAGCAGATCAGAAGCAAGCTGTGAAAAGCAGCTTGTGCTGCGATATTGACCTGTTGTTTGCTGTTAAACAATAAAAGAAGACCAACTGAACCACAACGTGTATGAACTGTTATGATTCAAACACTGAATATAATAAGGGCCCAGGGAAACAAGAGAGAGGGTTTACAAACCCTTTACGAACATGCCAACTACATTTCCCAGCGGCCCATGGACTCGGAAGTCTGGTCACGTGACCGTGGTAAGCACCAAGCAATCTATTGGTAAGTTGGTGATTAAGTATGATTTACTTATAGGCAACAGAAATGCACCAAAATGTAATCGATTCTTCCGTGTGTCATTTCCAACAACTTTTTTGTTGGGGACAGATAAACCAACCCACGCTGCCAAAAGCATAACCTGCTTCGCGGCTCCGCCCCGGCGCAGGTAATTCATGGAGTTAAGTAAAATTACTAGTATCAACAAAATATATGAATTTGTTGTTCCTATAGGCTTCTACCAGAGGTGGAACAACATTGTTGGACGAGTGCATCCGTCGCTCTGGTTTTTCATCCGGAAGATAAAGGACGAGCATAGGCTCGTTCTAGTGTGTTTATGTTTTTATATATCTACAGTGAAATTCTTCCTCCGCATTCAACGTATCCCTCAGGAGTAGTGGAGAATTCTAGATTCTGAGACAGTGCCTTGGTCGGGTGCACTCACTGGAGCAGGTTAACTATAACATGCTTTTTGTGGTGGGGGAACCCGCAGTGCCTGGAGGAAATCCACGCAGACACGGGGAGAACATAGAAAGAGCTTCCACACAGAAAGGACCTGGGCGGGAGTTTACATCAAGAGTTTACTTTAAAGGCACATGCAAAAAAACAATGTCTCAAAATACCACCAATTAAGGAGCAAGCATGGAGGGCTTGCCATGGGCAAGATACCCCAGCATGTCCACAGAAAATATACAGCTGACTCCCGTGTCCCGACCCCCCTCTTTTTTTTTACTCCCCACTTACCACACACACACCCAACCAACGGGTTGAATTTCAAAAATGGGCAGGCAGACATGGCAACCCCCCCC
>OMKY01052782.1:0-12463 GCA_900302395.1 Bregmaceros cantori | reverse complement strand
CAACTCCTGAGTTAGCTTAGGGCACTACAACTTGCTTAGCGCTATCTAAATGAAGAGCTAGCTGTAGAAAGCAACTCCTGAGTTAGCTTAGGGCGCTACAACTTGCTTAGCGCTATCTAAATGAAGAGCTAGCTGTAGAAAGCAACTCCTGAGTTAGCTTAGGGCACTACAACTTGCTTAGCGCTATCTAAATGAAGAGCTAGCTGTAGAAAGCAACTTCTGAGTTAGCTTAGGGTGCTACAACTTGTCAAGTACTATCTAAAGGAAGAGCTAGCAGTAGGAAGCAAATCCTGAGTTAGCCTAGTGTGCTACAAGTTGCTTAGCGCCATCTAAAGGAAGAGCTAGCGGTAGGAAGCAGTACCTGAGCGTCGGAGTGGGCTTCATACTGGGCAGCCGAGCCGGAGCCCTGGTCGAAGGTGTATATCAGTCTGAGGTCTTCTTCATGAAGCTCATGGCCGTCCACAATGATGGAGCCTGTGCAGCACACAGCTTCATTAACTCATCGACATATTGTCCGATCAAAATGGATTTGCATTTGCAGTTCAACATGTAATGAGAAAATTGTGACTTTTGAATAACACGGAACCGGTTTACAATCATATCAGTGCTAAATATTACTACAATTAATGGGCTGTTTTCATTTCAGCTTGAAAACTCACTATACCGGTTATAGGTATAACTTTCAATGCTGTGGACTTCACCATGGTCAACATTTAGTAACAATTAGTAACATTCGTAACATTTATCCTGCCAGTAAAATGTGTATCCTGGTGCTAGTTAACAATGAAACTCTGCCAGTGTCGTTTCATTTTTTGAAATATCCCCTTACGGCACTCAGGTGGTGGAAGGTTGTATCGTGGTAAATGCCTATATCGACACATTCAGACCTTCGGTCACGGGAGCGCACTTCCCCCAGGCCACCGTCTCCGGCTTTTCTGCAATGTCTCCCCTGACTCGTCATCCCAGTTTCCGATTTAATCCTGTCACTATCTCTTTCAATAAAGAATGAAAAAAAAAAAAGCGCTTGCGTCCAAAAAAAAAAAAATGGGTGATCCAAGCTGTCCAGTCCAAATGTTTAATTTTTGTGTGTGTTGCGTTTTGCAAGAGTAAGAAGGGTTAAAATGCTCTACACAATACAACTGTACATATACCAATTTAACTACAAAAACAAATGTGCTCAAAAATTCAACAGAGAATGTGAATACACAGAGCATCAACAGCGTATCATGTTCCTAACTCACATACGGTGATCCTCTGCCATCCAGCAGCCTGTGGAGCAGACACTGTCTATCCTAAGGCCATACAGGCTTCAAATCAAAGCATCTAACCAGCTGGCTTATCTTGCACTACCAGCCCCCGGTGGCTACAATTAGCCACGACGGTGTGCTGGAAAAAAATAAAAAATAAGAACAACACATGATAGGGTTGTCCGTTCCATGGCCACAGGGAGGGGGAACAATTGCTGTGTTCCTTTGGACCTGATCTTGGAGTGTCCAATGGAATATGTAAATAAAAACATACAAATAAAAAAATAATAATTTAATTTAATTGCGGTGGCAGAGAGGATAGAGAGCGCATCCCCCACGCCACAGGCTGAGCTGCGCTGCAACGTCTCGCCCGACTCTTCATTCCTGTTTCCGATTTCATCATTGTCTCAAATAAATGAAAAATGGCGCTTGTGCTCCCCCCCTCAAAAAAGCTTTTTAAAACTAAATACATTTTATGAATAAGTTGAGTCGTACCAATGAAAGTTGAGTCCTACTAGCCACCAACGTTGCATGTTGCGAGTGATATAGTGAAAGTGGATGAGCGGTCCCTTTGCATCAACTCTGATCTGATGTAAGCAAAATAAAAAGAAAAAGAAAATAATATTTTAATTTTTAAAACTAAATACATTTTATAAAAGTTATAATATTAATTCTAAACTTTATAAAACATTTAAAAAAATTAGAAATTTTTATTAATTGGGGAAGGCATCAATGTATGTAACCCCATAACTTCTATTTCTTGCACACGATCAGTATTAATAACTATTTTTATCCTACTACTTTTTATATAGACATCAATGCCTATAGTTCTCCAAATAAGTTCATATGCAAAATTATTGCAGTGATTTCCACAAGCTTGCACTAACGTTACCGGCTCTAACCCCTGAACTCCGCTGTTGAAAAGACACCAGTCGTGTCCTTCTGACAGCACAGTCTCATTCATGGTGAATTTAACTGAAAACATTTTTCCACCTTGATCGTCCACTGGAGTTGACCACTAAACAGCGGATCAGTCTAATCTCCATTGAACGAGCCGCACTGCTTACATCCCCCACCCACACACACCAGTGCTCCCACTTCTGGGAGTCTCCACGCCATTCCTGGAGATGACCCCACAGCTCCCTGGGCTGGAGTCGATATCCTCCAGGCTCAACAACCGTCCCAGTAATTGGAAATCGGAGGGGTTCCCACAGCCCCCCTCCACCCCGCCCCCCGTCGACCTCTGGAAGGATTGCCGCTAACCGCCGCCGGCCCTAGAGCGATAGCCTTCATGCCGGAAGGCACGAATAGCTCCCATTAATTGTGAGACACACGCAAAATACTTGGGAGACGCCATGCGCTGGACTAACATAGTATTTTAGTAACAGTCACTTTCATCTAAAGACATTAAATTCCAGTGTTGTGCCCAAATTCATGACCATATTTTAGGCGAACGTGAACAAGACGTTCAATTACGCTTGATGAACGTATTATTATGAAAGCATTCTTTTATGAGCTTATTGAACAGTGCTGTATTTTAGTTCAGAATTTGTTCATAACAGATTTCAAACGCCAAACACAGCAATAAAGCAAAAAACACATTCCAAAGTGCACCATTTCTATCCACCTCTGAGAATCTAACCCAAGCCCTGATCTAACACAATGTTAAAAGAGTTAAATATTGTTTTTTGTTCTGCTTGTATATAACGTCATTAATGCTGACAAATTATAGTTGACAGCAATGTAAAAAAAGAACGAGAAAAGAACTAAAAAGTTTATTTTGGGGAACCACCTGTTCATAGTTCAAAAGAATGAACAAATTGATTTTACAAGGACTGAACTGAGATTTGAGCAAGATCATGTTGAAAGTGAACTTGTCAACACTGTTAAATTCATCCAACTTGTGATTGTGATCATAAGTTTATACAGTAAATATATTCACCGACAGTCTACAAGACTTCTCTCCCTGTGCATCCAAGGTTATCTCTCATTTTCCCACCGGCTTAGCAAGCCACAAGGCTGGCTGGGTTCACCTTTGACACCAGTTTTCTTCAATGGACAATAGCGCATCTGTATGCATGTTCTCAGAGTGTAAGAGAACACGAAAGTTAGTGCTAACCTGTTCCTCATATGTGATTGGACAAATATATTAGCCACACCCCATTGCTCTATTCTGGTTGGCTAAGAGCCGCCCCTCTCTCTCTCTCTTGTTGATTGACCATATAAAAGGGGATGTTTGCCTTGTAATAAACTAGATATCTTCTGATGTACAATCTGAGTGTGCCTGTATTTATACTCATCCTGCCTGAGAGAGGAGATATTTCCTACAGTAGTAAACTCAAAGGCTGAAGCGGACAACCTAAAATATTGGAAATGCTGCTTGTGGGCCAATTACCGCATTTCCAAAACCACAGGAAAAAAAATTCATCTAATTTACATCAAGATTGTGTTCACTCACCTCCTTTCTACATTCGTGAGCTCCAACACAAAGCGATGGAATACACTACATCTGTTGCGGATGTTTACAAAGTGGCACACTGTCAAGACAAAGAGCGTGTTCCCTCTGGTCTCTTACAATTTATTCATCTTTTCAACCTCAGGGGATGGATATTCAGTGCCCGCTGAATAAGACCGCTTCAACCGGCCTCATATACTCTTGTGCCTATGGCTTAGTCTCACAACTATCGCAACTGTCGTTAGATCGATTCCCGTCTCCTGCATAAGGATGCTGCAGGTCTGCTTCTGCTTTGAGTCATAAATGTACGTTGAGTACAATCATCAGATTCTCATTTGAGAGTCAATGGTACACATGCGCGCACACACACACACACACACACTCACACACACACACAGACAGACAGACCTGTGTGTTGGAACTGCTCCAACTGTTCGTTGGTCAGCTCCTTAATGGAGGCAGTGATGGCTTTGAAGGCAGCTTTCAGCCTCTTGCCCAGCACCATGTGGTCGGGCTCGGCACGCAGACGGATGCCGTACTTGTTCTTGTCCGTCGACATGGTCAGCTGGCGCACGTTCAGCTCCTGCAACACAGCAGCACATTGTTAAGATAGGAAGAAAAGCTTTGGCTCTGTGGCACAGTCGGGTAGGCACCTTCATCCAGCACATATGTATACACTCATGTGGCAGATTTAAAAGCACACACAGCGTCGTGAGTTCGCTTCCCCTCACTGACATTTCTGCAGGTCTGCATTTCTCCCCTTTCCAGCTACCAATGGCAATAACATGGAGAAATGGAGCTTGCTCAGAGAAAAAGAGGGAGAATGGGACACTACTACAGTGTAGATAGAACTAAGGTTTTTCCATGACTTTTCTGAAAAAAACTTTAATCACATCATTTCTAACAAATTATTTGCCATAAATATTATTGGCTGAAGATCCATTCAACCCATAACAGAATTACATAAAATGAAAACAAACAAAAACATTAAATTATTTGCCATATCATTTGGTCAAGATGGTTTCAAGTAATCCAAAAGTAATCCAACGACAGGGATTACTTCTGGACTGCATCAATCAAATAATTTCAACAAATAACTGTTCAATGTTTTTAAAGAATTTTAATTCAGAGTCGTTTCAAGCCACATTATAAGTTTAGCCAGACTAAACTTTTGGACTTTGGGCTTCTTCAAGCCAGGAGGACCATTGCACTCTTCTGGAAAAATATGGAGGCTCCCACACTAGGGGGTGTGGATGAAGGGACTATCTGTGTATGGAACTGTTGGGGAATTAGCAGTGTTTTTTTGTCTTTGTCGAGGGAAAAGAAGAAATTTGTTAGAAATGATTTGATTCAGGGTTTTTTTTTTCTTTCAAAAAAGGAATGCATGGGGTCCGCGTTGGACGAGTGGTTATGGACACTGCACCTAACGCGACCCCATTCATGTTAGTGGCGCTGTGTCTACCGCAGCGTTGCGAGTTCTACTCCGCTCGTCGACTTGTCTGCAATGTCTACCCTGGATCTCGTCGACCGAGTTCCCGATTAATCCTATCCAATAAAGATGGAAAAACGGCGCTGACACCGAAAAAAAAAAAAAAAAAAAGGAATGCACAAGTGGTGCTGGCAATGTACCTCATTCGGGCTGTGGCAGTGCAGCACATGTGCGTAACCTTATAAATAATATGTTGAAGTGTGTGATGAAATCCACAGTGATGAACAAATGCTAAACTGTGAAAGATGTGTAAATTGACTTTCAGATTCCAATCCGGATCCAAATGAGCATGTGAGCAACAAATGTCAAGGCTGGAAGTGTGTTAGTTCACAACTCACGCCGACAGTGTTGGATATTAGATGCAGAGTGGATGGGAAAAGGTCACATATTCTCTGTCCATTGTCCCGAAATGGCAATTTAGCAGACGTTAACCCTGAGCTAGACATGCTTATAAGGAGCGCTAGTAACCAGCTTCTATGAACTAGAAGTATGCAGTCGGGGCCGACTGCTAAAGGGATATCCCCTAAACAAGATAGAAGGATCAGTGAATCCAAGAAATACTGTAGAGCCAGGTTTTCTGTATTCTGTCTTTGAGAATCTGAAAAGCTCTCGGAGCAAAAGATTTGCCGTTCCTGTGTCCTCTATTGAGAGGTTCAGGAGATCTTTCGTGTCTGATCCCACTATACCCGCTCGGCCACCGCGCGCCCCCTGAATTCAGGCATCTTCAAAGTCTTGGAAGCCAAAATCTCATCAGTTCATGAATCTACCCTAAATCTGGAACAAATCCATCCATCCGTTCAAAAGTTATTGCATTAACACAAAGTTCAATAGCAGATTTACTCAGCTTCAGTATCTAGTTAGTAGTTAACTGGTCTACGCAGTAATTAACTTTCAAAAAGTGGATTTTTTTCTTCCTGATTTTGAATACTTCAATAATCCCAATCAGGAAATTATGTACAAATTCACACACCAATGGCGGCGGTTGCCATGGAAGGCGCTCACCCACGAACAATTGGGAGCAATTTGGGGTTCAGAGACTGCCGGAGGCGGGATTCGAACCACCAACCTTTTGGTTTTCAACCCTCCAGTCACTGGAACGGCCGTTCTAACAACCGAGCTTTTGCCAGCCCGCAATTGGATGGTAGTTGGTGACTGGTAGAAGGGAGTAGTAAAAAATTACCTCCAGAATATACTGCTGCAGAGACTGAATGTCTTTGAGTGCCTCTGGATCCTGGTGGATCACCACCACCTCTTTCAACGGATACTGAAACACACACAGAAAACATTTTCAATATTCTAAAGCAGGCGTTTTAAAGGTGTGGAATAGAGAGCCTCCCTAGGTGAACTCCAAATCATGCAGACAGTGAGCCTCCCCTAGGAGATACACATTTTCTTTTGTTTCATGTTCTTCAACAAGTTTTTATTTTTCAACATCTGTGTGTTTGCAAAACATTTTCAACATCTTTTTAAAAAACACATTTCAACACATTTCAAGGCCAATAACATCTCATTGCCAACTTTTTTGTTCACTTCACCTATGTTTTACTGGATTTTTTTCCTTTCACTGCACCTTCCGTGATATCGGTGTAAAAATAAATGCTTAAAAATAAAGAATCAGTACAGCTGCTCTCATTCTTTAGAAAATAGTACATACATGTAGACTGTGACTTTTTAAAAATAGCCTCTTCCCATTACCAGTTCATCGCTGATGAACTCTGATAGGTGCACCAGCCACTTGCCTGCTCGTCGTTCATAGTGTGAGCGGTTAGTTCATAGACGTATGTGTTTAGCCAGGCACTCCAGTAGCATGTGTAGTGCGTCTAGCTGTTAGACAATATGCTGTTCTATTATTACTACTGGTGTTGTTTTTATTACTGCTAGCACTGCTTTTGTCTTGCCATTATATTTACTGTGCCAGGTTGCTGACCAATCTCAAAGTCAAATTCCATGTTTGGGTCTATTCCGAACCTGGCAATGAAAAAAAAACAATTGTGCTGATTGCACAAAATTACTTCCAAACAGGGATTCTTAGGTGCAGTCTGAACTCTCTCCCCTGCGAGATTCGCCAGGCGCAGACTGTTCACACCTTCAAGTCTGCACTAAAGAGGCACCTGTTTACTCAGGATTTTGGACACTAGCTTTACTTTATTTTTATTTAGTTTATACAATGTTAAGCGCTGTGGGTTTCTTGAAAAGCGCTAGATAAGTTCAAGTTGTTATTATTATTATTATTATTATTATTATTATTATTATCATCATCACAACATTGACAGACTCCGACAGCAAAGGGTGGTCAGAACGGCGGAGAAAATCATCTGTGCCCCTCTAACCTCCTTGCAGAACCTTTTCCATGAAAGGGTGAGGAACCGGGCCAAAAACATTGTAGCAGACCCCTCCCACCCAGCGCATCACCTGTTCTCCTCCTCCCCTCGGCAAAGGCGTAACCGAGCCCTGGGCACCAGACTGAAAAACAGTTTCTTCCCACAAGCAGTGGTGCTACTGAACACAGGGAGTAGCCCTGTTTGATATGTTGACATGTCAAATGTGTCGATTCTATGCCAATGCCACTTCATAACTTGTTCACCATTACTGATCTTGGGAGAGTTGTGTCATGCCCAACTAAAATTCCATGTGCATGCTGCTGTCATGTACATGCAATATGGATAATTATAATGAATCTTGAATGCAGGTTATGACGTACTTTAACAGGTAGAGTCTTCCGGTCTCGGATCACTCTGCCCAACTCGATGACAGACTGCATCTGGCACACCGCACTCTCTATGCGCTTGTCAATCAGACTCTCCCTGGAGCGCAAGGAGGAAAACCAGTGGGGGAGGTAGAGAGAGGTGTTAGAGCAACAGAGAAGGGAGAGGAAAGGAGGCAGGAAAGTGAAAAGCAAAGAAGGATAGAGAGACAAAGCAATAGGATGGGGAGGCGAATTGAGAGTGAGAAAGAGAGACATAGATAGGGAGATAGAAAAAAAAAAATGCATTTGTCACAATTTCCAGTCCTCAAACTGCCTTTCTTGCCTTTCTGTTAGTTGAAAGAATTTAATGTAGCAATATCATTTAACCAACACACATACAGACGTGTCAAGGAGGTAAACAAATTAATCATCAAAAGATAATGTTGACTTCATAGTGTACTTTGTTCTGTTAAAATATATAGCGATACCTTTCTGAGTCAGCATAGTGGAGGTGTGGGACAATCTGGCATACTTGATCTCATAATGGCGACCAGACAAACAGTGGGGAGCTGCCAGTCAGTTTCACTGCAGCTGGTAGCTGCGGAGCCCATCTCCGACACTTTTGGGTATTGATTCAAACATGCGTCGGCCTGTGCAATTACTCTGGTGTACCAAAACCGCCCAGATGAACGCGGGGACAGAACTGGGCTTTGTCTCTTTATCGCTCTCTGGCTGTAGCTGGAAAGCTTGTCGCTTTTGCTGGGTACATGGGGGATCTAACAATGAACCAATATACACACGGACACACCGGTATATATTTTTGCTAACTATCATCCAATGTACAGCAAAACAACCACGCCAGAATGCAAGTATCAATATCATTACCATCAATATGATCAGAGTAAACCATGAGGGGATGATCATTTATTGTGAGGAATAATGATGTAGAAAAATGCCAAGTCAAATATAATGGAAGAATGAACCGCCTCATTTAACGAGCACAGGCACGAGACACGAAAGGTTTGTGTCCACTGCCCAGACACAAGGATTTGAGTAAAACAATCATAGAAAGTTGTATTCAGTGGAAAACAAACTGAGCCACTGAGCAGTGGCAACAGGCCATCATCAAATGTGTGTGTCTGTTTGTGTGTGTGTCTGTGTCTGTCTGTGGGCGGGTGTCTGTGTGTGTCTCCGTGAGTGTGTGTGTGTCCCTGAGTGTGTGTGTGTCCCTGAGTGTGTGTGTGTCCCTGAGTGTGTGTGTGTCCGTGAGTGTGTGTGTGTGTGTCCGTGAGTGTGTGTGTGTCCGTGAGTGTGTGTGTGTCCGTCTGTGAGTGTGTCTGTCTGTGAGTGTGTCTGTGAGTGTGTCTGTGAGTGTGTCTGTGAGTGTGTCTGTGTGTGCCTGTGTGTGCCTGTGTGTGCCTGTGTGTGCCTGTGTGTGTCTGTGTGTGTCTGTGTGTGTCTGTGTTTGTGCGTGTCTCTGTATTTGTCTGTGGCCGGGTGTCTCTGTGTGTGTGCGGCTCCGTGTGTCTGGGCGGGTGTCTGTGTGTGTGTCTGTCTCTGTGTGTGTCTGTGGGCGGGTGTCTCTGTGTGTGTGTGTCTCCGTGTGTGTGTGTGTCTCCGTGTGGGTGTCTCTCTGTGTGTGTGTGTCCGTGTGTGTGTGTGTGTGTGTGTGTCCGTGTGTGTGTGTGTGTGTGTGTGTGTGTGTGTGTGTGTGTGTGTGGGCGGGTGTCTCTGTGCGTTTCTGTCAGAGTGGGTCTAAATTTAGAGACCCACCCCACACGTTGGTATTCAAAACCCATTCCCTGACCCGTTAGCAGTTATTTTGGAAATCCAAACAGATTAGAGCGGAAACGATTACTCAATTAATCACGGTTGCTCAGCTATAACTGTCTCGTGTGGACTCCTCTTTTGGGACGCTACCATCTCATCACTAATTTATTACA
Organism: Bregmaceros cantori; assembly: GCA_900302395.1. Classification (NCBI taxonomy): domain Eukaryota; kingdom Metazoa; phylum Chordata; class Actinopteri; order Gadiformes; family Bregmacerotidae; genus Bregmaceros; species Bregmaceros cantori. The sequence continues at coordinate 2,643 of OMKY01052782.1, read as the reverse complement.
TAATAAAGTCGCTCCACACAAATACTATTCTTATGCCTTATTGATTTTTTTTATTGCATCTCTTGAGGAAATAAATCACACGCTCGTATTGTGCAACCGTTTAAAAGTGTTGTTCACCCAAAAAATAAAACAAATTTGGTTAAATTATTTGAGCGTTAAATGTCTTTTCCTAAATGCTTGTTACGCTTTGCAAAAACTGATCACTTTTTTTATTAAATCCTTATAATTTTTGGCATAATACTTGATTAAAATATTTGACAGCTGCAAAATAAATTTCTTCACATAACAAAGTCAGCTTCTACATGCAATCAATGTGTTCCAAAACGAAATGCTTTAGCCGATCACTCGCTATATATGTAAATGAATTACAATTCCCTACACCTACCACTTACTAGCCCGGCAAGCCAAAACAAATGAATTGTTCAAGCATCGCACAAGACAAGAGCCGTCATTTGGTCTGGATTAAGCAGGCTGTGTAAAAAAGTGTCAATCAAATGAAGTTACGAAATCACAGCGCACTAGGCGTGACAAGTGTCATGGAGGCCCACGTCTCAATTTGAACAAGGCCCTCCTTAACCGGTGGCCGAATTTTGGCGACAATCTGATTTGTCTGCTTGATTGGTCCAGACCCACCGGACCATCTAGTCGCGTGTGATGCGTGAACGATTCGTTGGTTCTGGCTTGCCAGGCTACTATTTTGGTGTCCTACCTGACGTGGGGCAGCATGAGGTAGTGGATGCTGCCCGTGTCCTTGTCCTCCACTGAGGCGGGGTCCACCAGGTGGCGCAGGTTCTTGTACATCATCTCTGTGATGAAGGGGGTGAAAGGAGCCTACAGAGAAATGGGTTACAAACGCCGGTCAATGCTTTAACGAGCGAATACTTTTCAATGTGGCTGTCCTCACTCGCTGCAAACTATCTGCAATATCGCAGACACCGAAAATAAGGTTGTGCTGTCTCTATTCAAACGACTTTTCGCGGAAACAGTACATCTTTATTTATTTTTTTTTTAAGTTATTTTGGTTGAAGAGATCGGGGGTAGACATTGCAGACAAGTCGACGAGCGTAGTCGAAGTCACGACACTCCGGACGCTGCGGTAGGCACAGTGCCACTAACATGAATGGGGTCGCGTTAGGTGCGATGTCCATAACCACTTGGCCAACGCGGACCCCAGTACATTTTTATTTTAAAAATTCTTAAAACTGTATTTGGCACAAGACTAACCGTGTGTTCAAAGTTCAAACCAAACACGAATTGGGCATCCAAAGCAAATTTTTTTTGTCCAATTCACGTTTGGTTTGAACACAAAGTAAGAATGGGGCTGGCTTTAGCACCAGTGATCCAAAATACTGCAGCAGAAGCAAGCCCTCTTCGTCTGCTTTTTTAAAAAAATACTACTTCCCGTTTCCCGTTGTAGTTTTCACCCAAGCCACAGATGAAAGAAAACAAATCCATTTTCTTTATGACCCATTACATACTTGGGTGTGATGGTTGGGATTCAGTGTTTTGCCAAGACTCTCGGGCTTGGAAACTTGTGTGTATTTAGTCACACATAAATACACACTCAGCGCGAGCAAGAGAGAGAGCGCTTCCACTTCAGCCGTCAATGTTGGCTTCGGTCGGGCTGATGAGGCTCTGCCCCGACAGGTGCGTTACAGGCTGCGATATAAAATATGCGAGTTACTAAATTCATGTCTTTGATCTTGGGTTTTGCCAGTGGGTGCTCCAGAGCCCGGGCACCCACGGGGATTGATGAGCATTCGAATTCGGCGCCTAAGGTTGGAACGCCTACAACTACCTGACTGGACTGAGCCTAAAGCCAGCCTCAAAGCATAAGTATATGAGAGAATAAAGTAAACCTTTAACACAAAAATCCAATTTGATGGGGCGTCGTTTGGAAGAGTGGTTAAAGACGCTGTACCTAAGGCGGCCCCCATTCATAGTGTTGGCGCTGTGGTTTCGATCACAGTGTCTGCAACTTCTTCTCCCCTCACCGGCTTTTCTACAATGTCTGCCCCCGACCACTTCATCCCAGTTTACAAATAATCCTGTCTAGTAAAGATGAAAAACGGCGCTCACGCCAGAAAAACATTTTGATTAATAACATTTTACAAATCTAAATATCCGAGTCATTCAAATCATGCAGATTTACAGATAATATTTAATTGATCTGAAGAGAATCCAAAGTAAACCTGAAATAAAACACTCATCCCACCGCACGGTGCAGCAGCTTCCCTGAGAATATACATATGTATCTTTAATTTATGACTCGCCTGCCACTTTGCGGAGGAACTAGGCGTTGTGTGAATCTAATGAACGGAGCGGAGCCTCCGGGGAAATTTGCTGTGCAGCGAGAAACGGAAAATCAACAGCATAACATGAGGAATGATGTCTGATGAATAATCAAAATGTGTTCATACATTACATACATACAGTGCGTGCAGAAAGACTAATTATATGAACTAGTTTGGAAATTAATTAAAAATATGTGAGTTTGCTTCCCCACACCGACGGCTTTGTCGCATGTCCACTTTCCATTCTTCACCTCAAAATATATAATAAAAAAATATATAATAATAAAAATGCTAATAATAAAAAAGTAATAAAATAATAACAATGAATTATAATGTATTATTAGTTAAT
>OMKY01052777.1:0-12391 GCA_900302395.1 Bregmaceros cantori | reverse complement strand
CATACTGTCAACTTCCATAGTTACGCTGACGACACGCAGTTGTATATTGCCGTGTCCCCTGAGGACTTAGGGCAAATTGATGTCCTCTTAAACTGCATCGCAGACATTAAGTCTTGGATGATGGCAAACTTCCTACAGCTCAACCAAGACAAAACTGAGGTCCTTCTTATCGGTCCCAAAGCTCAGAGAGAAATAATTTTACTGAAACTACTATCTACTATCTAACTCCTGCAGATTCCGCTAAAAACCTTGGTGTGACCTTCGATATAGAGCTGAATTTCATCCCACATATTAAGAACGTAACAAAGGTGGGCTTCTACCACCTCAAAAACATTGCGAGAGTTCGACCATTTCTATCACTGGCCAGTACAGAGGTGCTGTTGCATGCTTTTGTCTCCAGTCGCCTAGACTATTGTAGAGCCCTACTCTCTGGTCTTCCTAAAAAGACCACTAATAACCTACAACTTTCACAAAACTCAGCTGCTCGGGTGCTGACAAGGACCAGAGGGCGGGAACACATTACTTCAATTTTGAAATCTTTGCACTGGCTCCCTGTCCGTTTCAGAATTGACTTCAAAATACTTCTACTGGTTTTCAAATGTGTTAACAAACTCGCCCCACCGTACTTAGCTGATATGCTTGTACCATATCAGCCGTCGCGGAACCTGAGGTCCAGCGGCACAGGGCTCTTAGTAACTACTGAACTCCAAATCGCATGGAGAGGCCGCATTTAGCTTCTACGGCCCTCGGCTATGGAATGGTCTTCCGGAGGCCCTCGGCCGTGGAGACTGTCGATGTTTTGAAGAAAAAGCTCAAGACACATCTCTTTGATCTGGCTTATAACTAGGATGTTGCATGAAAAGTGCTATACAAATAAATAAAGTTTGAGTTTGAGTTTGGCCTATGACACGCCTGCTGAGTTTCCCCACCTCTATCAAATAATGATGCAAAAAAAAAAAGAATAGAAAAACAACAACATGTAGTAAACAACAAGAACATTGCAAGGTCAAGACTGTATAGAAACACAAATGAAGGTGCTACGGATAAAATGTTAATTCAATTCCTTTGCCACTATATTCCAGTTTCCCTTAGAAACCATACCAGTTTGTGGGCATGTGTTGGTGCATTTGCGTGGGAGTGCAAAGAATCACAAAATCATCTGATTAGATCACAATTAACATTGTCTATTTTAAGCAAGGATGCTACACCTTCACAGAGGCCACACACCTGGATGCACACAAACACACAGAAAAAGCAATCACACACAAACATGCACGCAACGGTTTATTCACTGGAGACCGATACATTTTTACATGTACCAGAACAACATCCCACCAGGTAGATTGCTCTTTTCCATTATTCATTGTTTGGAATTAAATAGACGTGTATTAAAGCAGTCAATATGGACTCACTCTATACGGCGCTGAAGACCCACAATTATGTTTATTTACTTTTATTGCAAAACCCTATATTTAATTGCATCTGAAACACTGCACTGCCTGGGGGGGCGCCAACAGGAAATGTTGTTGGAGCGAATAAATACAATCGAAATGAAATGTGCCAATAAAGCATGTTTGTGGCAAGCATTCTGCTGAAGCGACTGAAGAGGATTATTATAACTGATAATGAATTTGGCATTGGATGTGCAATTAAAAAAAAGAAAAGAAAACATGAATCATCTGTGTCGTCTGCTCCCATAACACCTATTCTTGATCTTTTTCAAGCCTTTTAGAATATGAATAATGCACTGTGAAACTGTCATTTGGTATTTTCTATTGAGAGTGAATAATTAAAAGAGGCACACTCCACTCAGATTAATATTTAAATGGGTCATTCTAACAAATGGGTTCAGATTTTTCCCCCAATGCAAAATCACATTTAAAAACACAATTGAAGTATTCAGACATAAATACATGATGTATTTAATACCAATACATGAATTGAGCAAAAACAGAATGTATTAAAAAAAAAACTCGTTGAAAACTTCAACGAGTGAAAAGGAGAATACATGTTTTTCTTATTTCTGGTTTGAAATCTCTTCTAAAATGTTTAATTCACTGCTATTCAGCCAGCGCAAGTTCACACTAAAATTGCTTTGATTAACTGGGATATTACCCATGTCCGATGAACCATTGTGAACACTGTTAGCTTGTATGCTTTTCCTCTCTCTCCATCTCTTCTGGCGTGTCTCCTGATGCTACTTTACCATTGATAGAATTCATCATCAAGTGGTGGTCAGACCAAAATTGGTCAGTGAGCCAGCCAATGCCAGTGAGTGCTAGTGAAACTTTTTTTTTAATGGGGCGATGAAAAGATAATTTTAAGATGATTTGGCCAGAGGTGTGTTACAAGATGAACACATAAGCATCAATGCCCTCTTTATTTAGTACTAAAGCACAAAAAGCAAAAATGTCTTCTTCAAATAGTCCCATGACAATGAACCTCGGCTGCTGGTGGCAAAATAATTCTGATGAAAGGATGAGTTCAGCAGGCAGTTCTGGTGAAATAGCCGAGATAAAGACATCACTTACAGTGCGAAACATTGGAAACTTGCTGTGTACTATATCACCCCCAATATTATGTTGTGAGTGTGCCCCACACACTCCCGATTTAATCAATCATACAAGCCGTCCACCTCAGAACATATGGGTGAATGCAGCCATCCCATTGGTCTAAAAGACCATGTGACCAGATCTGGAGGTATTTTGGATTCTTCAGCATTCATGAATATTTATATAGAAGTGTGTTAGGGCGGGTTTGTTTGCATGTGTATTTTTTTTTTTTTTTCAATGGCCCGTCTCTTCAGTGTGTAGATCTACTGTGCTCTTGTGGCCATATATGTTATTGCCTATCTGGGCCATTATTTCCAACATTATTTCCTACTGCACCTCCTCACTAGAGCGCAACAGTTCTCCATTGATGTTCACTCCTGGAAGCCTTTGTAAGCGATGGAACTATACAAAGTTTAGACAGGAAGAAAATACCGACAAATACCCCATGGCATTTTTTCGTATATATGTTTTTTTGGGCAGGGTTTTGGTATATTGTCCACCTCTGCCTTAATCTCAATGTGCGTTTGTGCCATTTGATTTTCAAGTTTTCATGAAATCCCAAATGGTTCTAAAACTGCCATATCACACACATGTCAAGTTTAGGTTGAGTTTTGGGATCCAGATCAAAAGCTGGATTGTCTACCAAGTGTTTATACATCACACTCGCACAGGCATGAACTCATAAACACACACGCACACGCCCGGCAAAACAGAGGCACACACTAGGGTCAGCTGATATGAAACCTTCTCACCCAAACAGTTTTGCAGAGGAAGGCAAGTTAGCATAATGATTGGGTGAGGCGTCGTCTAATCTCATAGAGTGCGTTATGAATGCCCTGCACTGAGCCGCCAGCTACACTGTGAATCTTTCAACCAATTTTTCATTCATACATAATACACCAACTCAGAAGGAGCGCCGGAGAAAGAGTGCAGGGGGAAGGAATGGTGGGGGGAGGCGGTGCAAAGAAAGATGGAGGGATAGATTAGGGGAGGTGGATGGGCGACAGGGAAGCTTCCTTCATATCTCCGCTTTCTGTCAGAAGTTCAGAACTTGCCAAAACTCTACTGATGCAAGGCTACCTGCCTTTATGGCTACATATACGATCTGTGCGTTTAACCCTTTGAGTGGCAACCATTTTCATTTCAAGAAATATTATGTTTGAAGGTCCACAAAATATTCTGTACAAATAATAGATACAGATCACAGCTTTTATATAAAGAAAACAATACCCAATTTATATTTAGAATTCAGTTTAGAATCTGTTCTATGTAAGAAAAATGGAACGAACAAGTTCCATTTGTGCAGGGGGCACCACTTTGTCTGTGGCAAGACCCATCATGCTTGTGTTCTACGACACATATAGCGATGCAATGGATCGCTGAGTGTATATTAATGCGCATACTGCCGAACGGAAACAATGAAAGCCCCATCGCTACGCGTGGGTGGAAAGCAACTCGACTCGTGCTTGCTATAGTTGAAAAAACACAGTAAAAAAAACAGCTGACACTGCCCGGAATTACTCTGCACTCTGTGGGAGATCAGGAGAACAGGTTTAAAATGAAAATGAAGTATCAACATAAGAAAAAGCTGTTTACTTTAAGGCTGTGTCATCAATTAATCAGCCATTTTTGCTGGTGATTATTAACCTGAAATATTGACATTGCAAACTTTTTGATGTCTCACTATCTCCATGTATTGCAGATTGCACGCTCATATTTTCAATATTAGTACCAGCATGGAACCTACTCTTCCGTGCTAGTCTATAACATATTGTAGTGCTCATCACTACAGTATGTTTTCTTTATTGTATTGTTTGTGTTGCTGCGGGGCTCAATAGTGTTTGGCATTCAAGAGAATGGGCAGGGCCATGACACCGGTAATGATGACTGGCATTCGGAGCAACATGTATTAAAGACGTTTGCTCTTTATTAGAGAAACAAAGCCCACTGCCTCTGTCACAATAATTATGCTGATATTACCAGTTTTGTATTTTAAACCATACCAGAACATAGGGAATCAATTACGTTAAACTATAGCAGGGGAAAGACTCATGTAGGGATGTGTGCGTGCATATCGGGGCAAGCTGCAGCAACTGCATTTGGCATGACAAACAGAGCATGGCGCATAGAGGATTTTTACCCCTTCCAACGCTTCAATTTGGTGAATTACTGTGAATTAATTAGACACAGTTCTCCGCCTCCGCGCCATACCTGGGGAGCTCTCTGCAAAACGCAATCGTTTCTCACCCACCTCACTGTACCCCGACTCACACAAACTTGGAGAGTGTGTGTGTGTGTGTGTGCACGAGAGAATGTGTGAGTGTTTATGTATTAGTGAGTGAGTTGTATGAGAGTGAGAAAAAGAGGAGAACCTGCATATGGCTGACAGAGCTGTAGAAAGAGCTATATGAGCTCAAGCAGCAAGGATACGGCAAAATACCCAATTGAAATGTTAAGTTAATGTTGTTGTCTATTGACCTCTTGTAATTCACAATCAACCATGGCACGTCTGTGACGCCTGGGGTGGAATAATGCTGGAAATGTGTCTAATGTGTTAGTGATAGTAATGCCATAAATAGAGTTATTATTAGTAAGAGTTGTAACCATTTGTCAACATTTGCAATTTAAATTATTATGTCATGATTATTTTTTGAAATATTTCTATAATATTTCTATAGACGAGTTCGGGGGGTACTTCCAGTGTCTGAACGTCACGCCCGGTGCCATTTAGTTCGCTGTGTTTTTGGCAATTTTTCAACATGAATATTCGGTGGGAACACACACCTACGGTGTTATTTAAAATGGATGGTGGTAACTTGCGGTGTGCTATCAATCATCAACACCCAAATGCTCTCGTGCGGATCTGTGACCGACAAATGCATGATTTAATAATCAGTGCAACTCGTTCCATTTTCTCATTCCTTTTGGAAGAACTAGGAGAAGCAACCAGCCTATTGGTCCAGAAGAACATGTGACTACTCGGTGAGTAACTTTAAGTCGGATTTTGACTGTATTTCATCAATATTTATACAAAGTTATGAACGGAGCGAGTGGTGTGATGTGTAACTGGTCACAGGCGAGACCTAGTGGTCGGATTTTGAACTGCTGTGCGTTTTGTGTGTTTTGTGTGCTCGGACGTCGGTCAAGTACCAGAGTTGGCATATGCAACAATAAGACACCGGAAGTCTGTTTCATTCCGGCAGGACAAAATGCCAGCCCCCTGTATTGCGCGGGTAAACTCGTCTATTGTTTGGAATTATAATGTTATATTACATGTTCTGCAGTGTAAAGCTATGAAAGTATCATAGCGGTGCACTCCTTGCAGCCTGTGTGCTATACTGCGCAGGAAGATTAATTACATAAAGGATGCAGTTGCAGCAGAACTAATCTATCAAAAATTAAACATACGTGTATTTAATAATTAAAACATTCTAATGCCCTGAGGGATTCCTATTTTCCCCGGATCACATGGAGCATATCACAAGATCCAAGGCAGGCTAATTTTGTGAAAAAAATTCAACCCCAGTAAGTGTGTGTCTTTAGTGTCTGCAGGTTTATAATCTGTGGCCACATTTATGTTCACGCACCCGCACGGGCACACGTACACACACACGTGCCAGGCAGATGTGGGAGTGTAGTCATAGTGCAGCTATTATGTAACCACTGTGTGATGTGCTGCAGGAGTCCTACGCGCCGTCATCTTTTACGTACCCCTCATCCTTCCTCCCTATCCAACCACAATCCCCCACCACCATTTGTGGTGCTAGCAAGTTGCTCCAAGCACATATACGAAAGGGTATGTTAGCCATGTCTCTCTCTCTCTCTCTCTCTCACTATCTTTCGTCCACTGTCATTTTCCCAGACTGGAGGTAGCCCGAAATGATTTGAATTGAGTGTCCTTGGGCAAGAACCTGAACCCAAAATTGCTCCAAATGGATTGTGGCGAGCGCCTACAATGGCAGCTGCCACCATAGGTTTATTAATGTGTCGCAGTCCCTCATTTAGCGCACTTGTGTCCGTTCCCTTGTATATAGTGCAGTATATTTCAGTGTACTGTCTTTTTAGTGCACTGTGTCCCAGTGTAGTACTCTCTCAAATCAAACGCCTCTATTTTGCACTTGGATTTGCTTTGGGGTGCACGTTGCAACATTGCATGGCAACACCGAACGGACTACAAACAGCCCACAACATGTCAGGGGACATGACATGTTGACGTCCTCGATGTCAACCTCATTCCATTTCTGATATGGCCACGCAGGTATGCATCATTTTATAGGATATGTTCTTTTCATGGTGGCACAATAATTTAACCCTTAAGGTCCTGAGCCTTTTTGAGGCAATTTTAACTTTGTTTAAATAATCATGGACCAACCCTATAAAATATAATCATTGTTATACACAATTAAACCACCTCAGCTAACAACCTTGACTATTGAAATATTTTCATGGTGTGTTGTCTTCAACTGAAAGTGGATGCAATGAACAAAGTAACACAAAAAAAGTTTGTGAATTTTATAAAACCATGCATGGTGGTGGAAGTTTTGAACTGTTTCAATGTAACTCGAACTAGTACATAATACATTTATGGGGGGATAATAAAAAACAAACAAAGATGAGCATACATCATCTTTATGTATTTGTAGCTTGATCGGTTTTTCTGACATTTCTTTTAACCCACTAAACATTCTATAAAGAGTTCAGTAGGTCCACAGATGTGCTGGACACAAAGTGTGTGAATTTAGGGGAGATCGATTCACTAACTTTTAGTATGATCGAATCGGCAGACAGATGTAACAACAAAGTTCTTGAGAAAACAATGATGTATTACATGACACAAACCAATTAAATATTTAAAAACCAAAACCAACTGGGCATATGTCCAGCGCCCTAGGGAGGTGTGTTTGTCATTAGCAGCCCAGGGAAAGCGTGTGGCAGCATCCGCTATGATGTTGTTACGTCATTTTCTAAGGATTGAAGCCAAGGACTGAACTCCAAACTCAACCAACTCGGTTATGGCAGCCATCTTGGTCCGATGCACTTGTCAATGAAAAATGACTCATTAGTCAGACATTTGATGACTATTACATGCCCAATAGACAGCAAGCACTTCAAACGGGCTTGAACAGGCTTACGCTAGGTTTCCACTACAGAGAGGTCCGTATACGGTCCGTACATGGTCCGTACACGGTCAGTGCGTATACGGTCCGGTTGGAAGATTGCTGTTTCCATTGCCATGTGTGGCACTGCCTCTCGCTGCCTTCGTATTCACGCGAGACCGCAGTTGACGCGATAGTTTTGACTTTGCCACAGAGCGTCTTTTTCCAACTATACTGTTTGAAACGAACCGCCCCCTACATGCACAAATGTGTTGCATGCATTGCCGCGTGCAATGCAGATACAGAGAGTGCGAAGATACAGATGAAGATACAGAGAGTGCGAGAGAGAGACACAGGAAAACAGATTACGCACGGACCGTCCGTACATTATGACAGTATGGTAGAACGCTCCGGGGAATTCTACACACGCACATACACACGCACGCACGCACAAATATCCAGTATACCCGCACACAAACACACACACACATACACGCATATTTACACACACAAGCACACACACGAAAGAATATACGCACACACAAACACACACACGCACGCATATTCACGAGCACAAACTCAATTGGGGGTGCACTGTTTTGTGTGCACACACACGCGCACATGCGCGCACAACAAAGCCGCGTGCACGAGGCCGCTTCGGTAAAAACTTTGGAATATATATATATTATTTCGCCTTTCATGCGCTGGAGCGCACAGTCCGGGGATTGGTCAGCGCTGCTGTCAATCACTGAGCTCATGGGCTCGCCCCCCAGTACGTACCCAGTACATGCATATACGTGCGGTGAAAAATCAAAATAAATGATTTTCTGTACCGTGCGTCTACCGCACGTATTTCAGCACAATGGAGCATGCTACAACGGTGACAACACATTTGATTTGCTCACGTATACGGTACGTATACGTACCGTATACGTACCGTACAGAAAAATCTCTGCAGTGGAAACCTAGCGTCAGAAGGTCTAATCCCGTTCAAGCCCCTTCGAAGTGGTTGCTGTCTCTGAAGGATTAAAGACATAAAAAAGGAAACATGTTTTAGATTCAGTAACATTATTATTGATGTGGCAACTTGGATGGATGTTAGTTCATCAACTAAAATGCATGTGTCAAGTTGCCATGGAGACAGTTTATTTTGGCCTTTGCAGCCTTCATTTCCGCTTTGCACTCATAATGGGCCAACACTGGCAGTGACTCTTCTGATCCATTTGTGTCTGTGTAGTGCCAAGTTTGGTATTCGTCACTGTGCTGTTAGCACTGACATTTTACTGCACCTCATTTGACAAAGGCAGTCACCAACAGTCAAAGTCAACAGAGATAATGGCAAAGTTCTTCCGAGGTCAGAACAACTCTGGAAATAGTATTTTTTTCCATGTTCCTACGGAGAGACAATGTTCTTGTCAAGTGGATCTACTTCTAAGCAGTAAAATCATGGTGAGTGGGTGTGTTTATTTGTGTGCATGTGCGGGTGCTGTCATCTATTTGACTCTTAAATTAATTTTTAAATTAACATTTAAATCAACAAGAAATTATTTTTTACTTGATTGTTTTGTGTTTATTTTAAAGTATATAGTTGGATGTAGGGATGGGCATTTGGTTAAAATTTCCTGGTCAGACCACAGAGAGAATTAACGATTAATTAATCAATTTTATTTTTATTATTATTTATTTTTTTTGACCAGTCGAGAAATAGTCTGAGACTGAGGTCTGAAGGTGTGTACACAGTGAAGGAAGAGTTATCCCTGTGAATGATGGCGGATTCACCACTCATAACTTTGGATCAAACTGTTCAATGTATTTAAATGATTGTAGTAATTTCAATCAATAGAATGTCAATTTGTCTCTGTCAGTTGGTTTTAATTAAAATAAAAAATACATCATCCACACATTCATCTAAAGGCATGTTGTCCCCTACTGCCCAAATGATGTATTCCACACATCGTACAGGCACAAACAGTGAATGACAGAAGGTTTACATTTCACAAAGGCAATTTTTTTTTTTTTTAATTAGTTCGTCGATCAAAAAGGATTTTGTTCGACTATCGTTTAATTGATTGATCATGCCCATCCCTAGTGGGAAGAATAACTGCATTTTCAGTGCAGGCTTCACCTGCCTCTAAAAAGAAAGGACTACGCCAACATTGCATTCGGAGTCCAAAATGCAATTTCGGCGCAAAGTTTCAATGATAATGGAAGGCACATTGGTAAAATGTTTAAAAAGTTATTTTCCAGTGTGTACAATGGACACTGCACACACTAAACAGCCGATTAGTACGAGCCAACAGCCTCTCTCTCGTCTGTGCTAGACGAATGTCAACAAAGTGGCTATATTATGTGTCGTTCACAAACTGATTCATTCACTCAACTCAGAATGAAACAATGATTCACATTCAAATGACATTAACAAATAATGTGCCAATTCCTTAAGTAAATGAAATGCAGTATTACGTTTAATTAAGACGCAATGCAATAATTGGGAGAGATCGTGAGAATGAATTATTCAAATCATTCAATTTCATTAGAATCCCATGCATTTCCCATAAACCAACCACATATTTATTTTTTTATTTAAACCATAAACCGAGTCTCATGGAATAGAAAATTATTATAGACTGTCTATGAAAATTATGAAAATTATATATAGAGAGCGGAGGAAAATTATTAAAAAGTAATAACCCATTAACAATGATTTCATTATTTTAATATTTTATTGTTTAGGTGATATTGGCGTAGTAACTGAAGAGTTCAGATGCAAAACCCTCAACTCCATTTTTGTGAAAACTGAGTTAATTAGATTGTGTGAATCTTGTCTAAATCTAGAATATGTAAATGAAATGGTTTTTTTGCAAAAAATGAAGTAAAACCAACTACCTGCAGTGTCTAAAATATCTCTTCTCTTAACGTACCGCGATAACTCTAGTAACTTCTTTCCACTGCTTGACAATTGACCAACAGCACTTTGGTGGTATCGGTATCGGTTCGTATCGGCTGATACTGCACAGCCAAGTATCGGTATCGGTATGGTATCAGTACAACACTAAGCAGAACCTTTCCAATATCTGGTGACTTCATTCTCTTCAAGCAGGAGGTTCCAGTCCAATAGAGTCAGAACCTCACGCCACAAGATCAGTTTCTACCTTCTGAATGACAGGTAGCCACCCGGGACCAATGTTGCCACTGTTACTTGCTAGTAATCTGACAACTTTTGTCAAAAGTGACTATGTTAGATTACTTCAGTCACTTTTCGCCAGGGTTGGGTGTAATCTGTTATACTAACGGACAGGTTACTAACGGATTACTTTTTTAGTAACTTTGTAATCTAACGCGTTAGTTCCCCTTGACTGGCTATAACGTCCAAGTTATATTTTTTCTAAAGAGATACATTACTCGATACTTGTATTATGTATTTTCAATCTGCTGGTTTTCTCAAAAACGTACTGAAACACAGCAATCAAGCTGATGCTAAAGCCGCAGGTATGTGGTCTGTTCCCCTCTCTCTTTCTCTCTCTGTCTCTCTGCCCTCCCCCTCTATCTTTCCCTCTCCTTTGCTTGCGTGGGACGCATATCTGAGCACCCACATACACACTCACACATGCACTCATTCTTCAGTGTGTCTGCGCAACGTCCAGGAGGCTAAATATCCCCACGATGCAGACTCAGCTGTAATACACAGTGATCTGAGTGACTACTTTAATCACTCACATTACTGCTTTTGACAATTTAACACGTTAGATCACTCGTTAGTAAAATGGCAGCTAAATTGGACTAGCGCCTTACTTAACTTTACTGACATCACAGTCTGGGACAGATGCAGAGCTATACTAGCTTAATTGTCATACAATCGTATCGGTTCAAGCTGGTTTAATTTATGTGAGAAATTATTGCAACAAAAACTCCCAAAGGACTGTTGGTGGGTTTTGGAAATATACGAACATATGTAGTTGAATTGTTTCCGTCGCGTATCCAGCTCTTGTCGACGCAGAAGATCTTAAGGGAGTTGGAGAAGGGGGGGGTGTTAACAGTCCTGGATATGGATGTGTTGTCGTCATGTCAAGGCATGCTGGGCTGTCTACAGCAGCTAAAACTCCCAGGCGTTCCTCCCCATTGAATTAAATTGTCAGGGCGCGTGGCGCCCGTGATCAACGGCGCACAGCAGCACATAAATCTCCCTATGTGGTGCCCCGACAGCGGCTGTGGGGTACGCTGTTATTTCGACTAACACCAGTCTTCAAGCACATTCGCATTTGAGAATGATGACACAGAGAATGGAGAACATTCACCCTGCTTTGACTGGAATACTACTGCTTGCAATAGTACCTCAATGAAGTGAAAAAAAAAACCTCTAAGAATGATCTGCTTTTTATTTTCTTGCTTCTTATCTGTTGTATTCGCTCACGGTGGAGCTCACTATCGTTTACTCTCCAGATCTCTCTCTCTCCTGACCTCCGTTTAGCCCCACACTCCCAACTGGTAAGAGAACATAGAATAATGAACATAAACCTTTTGTATTGACCTATTTTGTAATGTAGGTGCTGTCATTTGCCAGTTCTTTCCCCACAGCTGTTGAGTTGACTGATACAACTCTCTGTCATAGTGCCTTGGTAAGTAACAGCCATGGGTTCACTTTCACCAGCATCACCCGTCCAGAAACAAGGATATTGTTATTGTATTCAAGCAGTTTAATGCAATGCGTGTATGTATGTATGTATGTATGTATGTATATATATA
>OMKY01052774.1:0-17307 GCA_900302395.1 Bregmaceros cantori | reverse complement strand
ATGTGCACAGTGCCGGGGGCCAACTCCATATTGTGAGCCAGTGCCTTGGCCAGGGGCACTGACTGGAGCAGGTTAACTATGTTTTTGGTGGTGGGGGAAACCGGAGTGCTCGGAGAAAACCCACGGACACGTGGAGAACATGTAAACTTCACAAGGAAAGGACCTGTCCGGGATGGGATTTGAACCCAGGACCTTCTAGCTGTGAGGCAGCAACGCTAACCACTGGGCCACTGTGCCCCCCAAATGATGCCTTATGTAGCAAGGCACCCATGGCTCCTGTGACTTTACATGCTATTGTATCACCTTATCCTTCTTGTTCAATTGCTATTTTTATTACTATTATTATCATTACTTATTATTATTATGCGTTCACTGGAGTGCCTACTGTGTCTGAAACCCATAGACTGTATATAAGTAGACGCAGCGTGCGTGACGTCATCCTATTGTTTTCATCCTAGCCGGGTTGAAGCCTCCAACAGCGTGGTGCCATTGCTGAAAGTATCCGTATATCTGGAGAGAAGTAGAGGTAGAGAGAGCTCTACGGTAAGTGCGAGAGAGACACCTCGCACGCAACTTCTTCCGGTGGTACTGTCCGCTAGGGGCGCCAACAACAAGTCGGAATGAATGAGATCCTATGGGAGCTGAAATAAAAAATATTAACGCCAAATTTGACACGTTTGTGAAATTATGACCCCCCCTCACACAATGAACCGTTAATTATCCCGACAATATACATTAAAACATCAATTAAAAACAATCTTTAAATTTAAAACAGGCTAAAACAGGCTGCTAAGATTGGAATATTTGTATTGGAAACTACCACAGGGCGGGATTTCTGGAGACGGGTCTCCCCTCATACCAACCCGGAAGTAGGCACAGACATCAAAACGAACACGGTGTCCATTTTTATATACAGTCTATACTGAAACCTAATTCCATGTGTATATTGCTTGCAATAATGCTGTTGCACGTGACCTTGTGGATTAGCGGCGGCAGACAGCGGCGCGCCCACATGGAGGAGCCCATTCAGGAACATGCAGGGGAAATAATGGAAATACTGTATAAATACTGGATCGCATTTATACAGGCGTGACGGTGACATACAAGTCACTAAGGGTGCCGTGGCAGGCACCATTCACTACACTATGCTTCTTTATTGTCAGTTTAAAAGTTAAAAATGAATGTTACACTAACAAAATGTTCAGAATAAACCTATTTCTCAAAGCATGCTTGTTAAACGTAATGTTTTATCTCCAAAATAGAGATAAGAGAGGTAGAGCCAGACAATGCGTGTGGGCGGTGACATAGTATTGGCGTAGCCCCGGTGGGTGGGGTATAGTGCAGCGCGTCATCAGTGGTAATAAAGACTGCAGCGCAGCCCCGCCCCCCGCGTTATGCCGGTGGATAGTCACAGCGTGTGGAGCCGTTAATGCGCACTCTCCTAATCGACATTAGTTGCGGTTTAATTGACTTTATTCACATTTGACGTTCATTGTAACGCGCGTGTACCGCGGAGACCCACGTCTTCTCATAGATAAAGAATATTGGCGGCCGGCGGGTCCGTTGAAGTATCCGGCGTTAAGTTCCGAATCCCGCGCGCGGTGCCGTACGTTAACGCGGGCGAATTAGCTCGCCGGGTAGCGCGTCATCGAGGCTCTCCTCCGTGACGGTGCGGTAAGTAGAACCATTGCTGTTCTATTAATCTTCTACTGAAATGTTGTCTTTTTATTTTTAATGTTCGACCTTTTTATGACGACTGATCGGTTCCAGCCTGACCCACACCGCGGTGTGGAGGGAGAGGATGCTGCTGCGTGGAGTGATGTGTCGCTCGTTAATCATGGTGTTGCACTGAAACAATAATTTGTGCCAAAGAAGGGTTTTTCGTAACAAAAGTTGAATCCGTAGTCTCGTCACTACCAAAGTAAGTGTTATTAAAAATGGTCATGAAAATAAATTGTATACTATCTTTTAGGTAGACACTTTATTAATCACAGATCGGTGGTTCACTTTTTTTTGTGTCAGGAAGTGAAGTAATTTTGCTGAAATAATCCCCATAACCTCAACATTGGCAATAATTTAAAATAAAACTAATGTTGAGAGGTATCTGCGTTGAAAAGGAAATTGGTAAATGTCGTTTCTTCTTTTGGCTTTCTTAATATTGCAAACCATTTTTGCGTCTTTATTAAAATTTAAGCAAAGTGATTCGATTCGCTTGACTGTGCGTCTTTTGCCCCATCATGAGCTGCGCTGCTGGTGGCGCGCGCGGGCCGGTGCGGAGCTGGCGGGCTAATAATAATGAGCGTCTGGCGCAGCATCTTCGTGACTCGGGCCCACAGAACCCACAGAACCAGTCAGTGATCACTGGTTTCCACTAAGATGACTGCGTCCATTGATCTCCGTGATCCCTCAGATCTCTGCGATCGCCCGCTTTTCATGATGACAATGATATGATCTTGATCGTACATAGTATGACCCACCCCACGCACACACACGTCTCATACCACTTGGGTCTTGTATGTTAATGTCGAAATGCGCTGTCATTATACAGTGACTGTAGAACTACTATACTATAGAATTACTATATTTGGACCCAGTTGCAGCTGTTGTAGATCGCCAGGGAACCAACTTCCGTTATGTTGTCTCTGGTTGTGGAAGGCGTTGGGAACACCCGCCCATGTGTTTAGTGGTGTCGGGGAAACTCCACACAGAGAGGTCATTTTCCTCCGTTTCCTGACCTTCGTTTATACCACCCTGTCACCCACAATGTATGGATGCTGTTTTTCTGTGACAATTTCTAACTTCCATATTGGATTCATCCATTTTATAATGTTGGCATGTGATATTGTGCTTCATGTATAAACATAGTATATGAAATTGCCTATTTGTGCACATTGTAATTTCAACATTCGAGGTGTCCCCAGTGGCGCAGAAGCGAACCTCGTGTCTGTGCCTGCAGTGACAAATTCCTTAAATCAACATATCCGGTCTCCACACACACACACACACCTGCACCGCTGTTTGACAGAGTAAACCCAGAAGGCGCAATGCTTTGACCGCAGAATAAATGGAATGTCGTTAATCTCCCTTGAAAGCTGCCAAAGCATGTTAAATGTTTAACTATGTGTTAATGTTGCGGTTGTTGGTTAGGAAGATGTTTGTCATAGATGTTATTTTGAAGAATAATTGCATTTTGAATAACTGCATTGCCCCGATACTAAGGTTGTTGGTAAAAAGCAAATTCATAGTTCATTGAAATCGAATGACGCATCATTCGTTCATTGTCAACTCCTGCCTTAGCCTGGTAAGCCAGAGCAAATGAATTGTTGGTCTGGATTAAGCAAGTTCTGAAAAAAAAAGTGTCAAAATAAGTAGATAGTGTGGCATGGAGGCCCACATCTCGATTCGAACAAGGGCCGCTTTAACGGGGCACTGATTGGATCACCCGAACATGGACGACAATCTGATTTGTCTGCCTGGTTGATCCAGAGTCCAGACCCACCAGACCGTTGCAAGCGATGCATGGACAATGGGTGCCTTGAAGATGGGCATTTCATGTGAACCTTGATTCAAACGGCAATCTGTTGTAGCTGTGCAAAATGCACATTGTCGCTCAACTTTTCAGAGATCTTGCTAAGAACATGTTTATTGCCTTGACATGAAAAAGTAGAGATCCTCTTTCATTTAATAGACTGCTACGTTTAGATGATGCACTCCTTAGTCCTTACTGCACACACACCCTCCAAAGTTCGCATTCGTCTGAGGCAGACGATCATGGAAGGGTTAAGTGAAACATTTAGCATTTGCAAATGGCCGTTCATTTAATTTGGACTCAGTTTCCACGGTGCAATATTCACAAACTCATTTGTGCAATATTCATAAACTCATTTATTCACAAACTCATTTGTGTGTTAAGTAGGCATGTCGTTTTTAAAAAAAAAATATTGATATTTGAAAGGGTGTATTCACATTTGTGTTGCGTCTCATTGTATGTTCGAAAGTCGAGAGAACGTTAATATTATCGGTTATTCCAATAATTTCCAGGCCAATTTATCGTCCAGCAAAATGTTTTAAGTAAAGCTGTCATCATGCGTTGCATGATTTTTTTTTCTTGTGTACATTATGTAACACCCATGGGCTGTTTTATCTCTGGAACAAAGGAACAGATTGTTCCTCACTGCCGTAAGAACTAAGCAGTATGCTGTTTTGCTGTGCACCCTGGTTTTCGAGGAGGTGATAAAATGTAATTATAACAACAAGGTTTCATGCGGGATGTGAGGGGGCCGGGGCCATGCACGATTCAACCATCACCGTGCGTCAGGCAACATTTCTATCCATAGAAAGTGGCAGATTATTTTGCCTTGTGTTCTGAAGATCTGTGGTGCTTCAACACAACAAAATAGAAACTGTGAGAGTAACACCATCACCCTGCAACAAGCCCGGACAATGCTTCGATCTATGGGATCGGGCGTTCAGCTCGGCCGCCCCTCGCATTTGGAACTCCCTCCCAGAACACCTCAGTGTGCCACAGCACACTTTTAACAGTCATCTCTTAAAAAAGGCTTTCTTTTAACCTTTCTCTAGAATCTGTTTTTAATTGGTTTTAAGTGTTTTAATTGTTTTTTTACTGCTTATTCTTACAACTTGTCTTTTAATCATGCCATGTTGCACCTTGAGATTGCTTGATTGCAATGAAAGGTGCGTTATAAATAAAATGTATTATTATTATTAGAGTGGTGCATCTTTACTAGTGTGCTGATTTGATTACAGTTTATTGATTACTAGGTACGTGTCAAGTGATCAAATGTAACCACATGCTCATTATTTGGGCCTACAATTCCCTACATAATATTTTTTAATAGATAATTTTATTGCAATTGTCGAAGCGCATGTTTGTAGAAGTAAATCAGTAAAGGTGATTTAAATGTTTTTGTTTTCTGGAAAAACAATTGTCACGCACACACAGGCCGTGTCCGAAATCGTTCCCTATCCCCCATATAGTGCACTATATGGGGCACACACCATTTTGTAGGGGTGTCCGAATTTTCCATGTACCCTATATAGTGCACTGAAAGTATCCCACAATGCACCGCAAAAAGTAGTGAGCATCGGATGTACCCTAGACAGAGCAATGTAACCCATAATGCATTGCGAAATGAATGACCTAAACTTAAAAAAAATAGGAGTAAATGGTGACCCCAGTAGTTATAAATGGAAGTACTTCTGACTTTTTGTGACGATTGTTGAATTTTATAATTATATTTTTTATAATTATATATTATAATAATTTTTCACGATGCCAACTCTAGTGTCTGAAATATCGGCTGTTGGTGTTGAGTGCACTGTAAGTGAGTGCACTATATGGGGGGTAGGGGATAGGGAGCGATTTCGGACACTGCCACAGTTATGCTTTACCAAAAGTGCGCTTGAAATGGCACATGTTTGGTCTTCTACTCTAGTTTCTAGTGATCTGCTTGTGCCCCCTTTAACCAACGTTGGGCAAAACAAACCCTTGTGAAACCAAATATCCCCTTTTTAAAACTGTCTGTACAAGGCCAAGGAGTTTTCCTGTTCCAACAGAATGTTGATGTTTGGACGCATGTCTGGGGTCAATCTATTCCCTCACTTGATCTTATCACGGCACGAGGAGCTGCTGATGGAGTGTTAATCTGATTCCTGTTGGAGAGGATCCCATAAGATCTCGATACAGCCTCGATGATGGAAGGGGTTAGATTAGAGCTCGTGAGATTGGAATTCTGTTAACTAGGGTCATTGCAGAACAGGGCTTCCCCTTCCACAACCTTTGACTCCTGCCGGTAACTATGGCATTGCAATATCATCTGTTCTTTGATCGCCCAAGTATAATGTAGACCACCTGTATTGACCAAGTATAATATAGACCGCCTGTATTGACCAACTGTGTTTTTGCAGGAACCACTCCCTTCATCAACCATCAACCATCATGGCCGATAGCTCAAAAGCTGCGACCGTCTGCCGTCACGGCGACCAATCACCACACACAACTGGATAGCAAGAGGCCCACGCTACTAGCACAATTAGTACTACTACCATTACTAACTAGGCAATTCTACTAGTTAACTATATTCTAGCATTTGAAAAATAGAGTATTCTACCTGTAAGTCCACACACACTGGGAAGCTTTTCATCATATGTAATAATATATATCAGCTAATGTTTGGAGTGTTTTAAGCTAATATTGTTTTGCTGTTAATGTAAAGAAAAAAAAATATACTAGCCTGCCATATGAGGTTATATTTGGATCGTGTATAGCCTTTTTGTATTGCGTTTGCAACGTTCAGTCCTTGTTTAGCTAGTCTGTATTGCTGTATTTGTCTTCAGTGCATAAATTCCTGGTGTATAGTTCCACCACACATTTACATATAATTTAAGTAAGATTACATTATATAATAAATACATTATTGCATATATTTAGCCTTTCCTAATTGCCGCAATGGCTGCAACATCGACGGCGGTCTCCACCCTGCTTCTGCTGACGACGGCGGCCACCAGCGCCCCCGAGATGGTGGGCGGCGAGATGACAACGTACATGTGGTTGCTCATCGTGGGTTTCATCATTGCGTTCGTGCTGGCGTTCTCGGTGGGCGCCAACGACGTGGCCAACTCGTTCGGCACGGCAGTGGGCTCGGGCGTGGTGACGCTGCGGCAGGCGTGCATCCTGGCCACCGTGTTCGAGACGCTCGGCTCGGTGCTGCTCGGCGCCAAGGTCAGCCAGACCATCCGCAAGGACATCATCTCGGAGAAGCTGTACAACGGATCGGAACACATGCTGATGGCCGGCTGGGTCAGCGCCATGTTTGGTGAGGCCCAAGTTTGCATAGTGCAGACAAATAGTTGTGATGGTTAGATACCTTGTCGGTTCGGGGCTTCAAACTAGGGCTGAATCACAAATAGGTGATAGACCACGGTGGGAACAGCGCAAGGGGGCGCACCGCGGTTTACCCAAAAACCACATGGAAGACCATGCGTTTTCTTGCGTGGTCATTGCACTTTAAATGTAATTTGTGAAGTCTTCTCTTAGTCATGCCTATGTCTATGCTTACACACACGTTGAGCCTACAGCTTCACTGAAAACGTGCGTCTTCATCTTGTTGGTGAATACTATGTTGTTGTTTTTTAAAGTAGACATTAAATGGTATGAATGTATTTTAAAAATTAAACATGTTCAGTTTTACGTTCGTTTTACTAATAAAGTGCAGTTAACTCTTTCAGCGCCACAGACTTCAATAGACGTTCTTCACCGGAGAACACATACTAAACGGCCAAAGACGGTCAAAAGACAAGTTTAGAACATGTCAAAATTTTTAATCCCAAATTTTCCCAGAAAGTTGTGTTCCAATCTCATTTGTGTAGAATATTTGGCGGACCTTCAAACATCTGTGTAAATACTTTAGTGTTAAAATGATTGGCACTGAAAGAGTTAAAGATATCTATTTTAGCCTTAACAAAAACTAACTACAAAACCGCAATATATCGCAATGGTAGAAAAAAGAACACAATTTCTCATTTGGAATAACCGTACAGCCCAATTTTAATTGAGTGACGCCACAGGAATAGGGATTTATTGGGAACGGTGGCGGTCACATGACATGCGGTCATACCGCCTCAATGCTGCCTCATAACCGGACGACATGTGACTTTCAGTTCCTTTTGCAAGTTATGCCACATATCCACAAGTGTCCACTCCGGCCTCCAGCAGTGCCGCACCTTTAGCACTTAAAAAAAAGAAAAACAACAAAAATAAATAAATAAACATGAATAAATATACACAATTAAAATGTGATGGCAAATGCCAAAGGCACACAATTCGCTTATCTCATATTTGCAAAAGATTCATTATTTTGCAGTCTTTTCTATTCTAAGTCTATTATTGTACTGCCTTGGTGGGACATGGGGGCCATTTAATCTACAACTGTCCCTTGAGAATGCTGACCTGAATCTATCAACAAAGATCTTCATAATTTATGCTCTGAAAGATTTGGCCAACTAAACTGGGACCATACACTCACCCAGCACTCAGATCGGTCCAATCCTTGTTTTATGCACACAGCAGTAGGGGTGTCATTGTTCCATTACAACCATTATTATTTTTTAAATTGTAATATTAAATTTGGAGTTATTCATCTTCTGTTCAAGGTTTCATTGTTGAATGTTCAACTGCTTGATTCTGTCCCATTAAAAAGGATGTTTCTAATTTTTTTTTAAATTATAATCTACTTCCACAACAGCATAATGTCCATTCGTTCAACTGGGGGTGTACTAGATCAAAGGTGCCGTAAGAAGAGGATTGGCTTTTATTCAACCTTTTTTTGTTCAAGGATAACGTTTGGTTGCCAGATGTTTGTTTTGAAATTCAAAAGCTAATTGTTTTGGCCGTTGCGGTAAATGCAATAATTTTTGGACGACTATCTCACCTGCAAACTAGTTTATAGCGGTTGCCATGGAAACTGTAACTGTGACACCCCTTCACGGGAGCTAAAATGACACGCGCGCGCGCGTGTGTGTGTAGGTTCAGCAGCATGGCAGCTGGCCGCGTCCTTCCTCAAGCTGCCGATCTCCGGCACTCACTGCATCGTCGGCGCCACCATCGGTTTCTCTTTGGTAGCACGCGGCTCCCAGGGCGTCATGTGGAAGAAGCTGCTACACATCGGTGAGTGTTGGGTAAAGGACTGGGAAGTTGGTGTTTTATGCAGTTCAATGGGGTTATCTTAAGATTTCCCCTGGTGCATCCAGCAAAAGCGACAAGCTTCCCGATTGGAACCAGAGAGAGATCAAGAAACCGAGGCCTCATACTAGTCTGAAGATACAAAGTCCTCATCTCTTGACTCCACGTCCGCCGAGGCTGTTGACACACCAGGGATAATGCACGGGTCGACGCCTTAATACCCACAGGTGTCGGAGCAGGGCCTTTCAGAACACTGGAGTCCCAGTTGGGCATTAGCCCATTGGCATCAGTCTGCTGATACGTGCACCTTAGCATGTCAGCCCTTGCCTGGCAGGGCTATCATTGTAAGATTGTGTAGTCTCTAATTCCGTGTCTCTTTCCTCTACAGTGTTATCCTGGTTCCTGAGTCCAGTTCTGTCTGGCTTCATGTCTGCAGTTGTCTTCTTATTTGTCAAGAAGCTGATCTTGCAGAAGGTGAGCTTGCTGCCCGCAAACGGACAGAATGGTGTCAATGGTTTCCAACCAATTAAGTCATTGGATAAACGAAGGCGATTATTTCTTTGTAAACTTTTTTTGCAGTCGTTAATTCTGATCTCTGTACCCATAGCCTTCCCTTTTTCCTTTGATGGTATAGGTCTCAGGCGACATGTAAACATCATTAAAATCCTTCATGTACAAGTTGTGTATCTTTTCATAAACCAGTAAAGCCTGTTGTGTTTCCATAATGAATCGAAATGCAGCGCTTCAGTATACTGAATACACCTTGCCGAGTTGATCTCACTGACTGGCGCTTTCTTGTGGCGTCCTAGAATGATCCTGTGCCCAACGGACTGCGGACGCTGCCATTGTTCTATGCTATCACAATGGGGGTCAACCTCTTCTCCATTATGTATACTGGAGCACCCTGTGAGTATGATCTGCAAGTCGCACCAACTTAGTTAAAGCCCAAAACTAAACATTGCAATGTACTGTATTGATTGACGTAAAAATGTATTTGATATTGGGTATAGTAGGGACGTTTTAAATGATATTTTTGTTACTTTCCAGACACAAATTGCATGTACAGAATGTCTTCAACCTCTGTTTATGCCGAATGCACAGTACTATTCTTGTACTAGACTTAAGAGTTATGGTAACAATGAAAAATGGTATATTAAAATGTGAAATTATATTAACTGCTAGAAAAGTGTATCA
Source organism: Bregmaceros cantori (assembly GCA_900302395.1). Lineage (NCBI taxonomy): Eukaryota > Metazoa > Chordata > Actinopteri > Gadiformes > Bregmacerotidae > Bregmaceros > Bregmaceros cantori. The sequence goes on along the minus strand of OMKY01052774.1, from coordinate 7,412 downwards.
CGATATAAACTATAGAGGGGAAAGAACATGATGGCCACATTTCTATTGTCCTCACGGTATATATTGTCATATCTCCAAACTCTAGCACTTTTCAAACTTGTTGAGTCCTTGTCCAAAATGATCTACACAACATGGGGAATATTTAAAAAAAAATCTTTTGTGATGTCAAAGTTGACTGAAAAACCCATCCATGAACATAATCACAGCCGTAATGGAAAAACAAACAAGGACGAATGAATGCTTGGCATCGAAGGGCTAGTGTATCGTAACATGTAAAGCAGAAGTCAGGCAGTTAGCCGCCTGACTTGGTCCCAAAGTTGTAGACGTTGGTAATTGGAATGTGTTTATTCCTGAACCTCCTTCCAAAGAATGCGACGTGTGCTCATTCCGCCTCCGTTTTGTTCCAGCACGTGGTCTGTGGCGGCAGCTTGTGGTTTAGACTCGGCAGCACAACAGGAAATGCATTAAAGCTTTTTATAGGTTCTATTTGAAGTTGTCTAAAAAAGGAGGAAAACAGACATAAAATGCTTAGTAAGGCTGGCCAACACCCATCTCTTAATCCTTTCAGTGATGACCATTTTCACAAAAACGTGTGCTGGTGTTCTAAAGGAGCACTACAAATACATACGTATGGGATCTCCACTTTGTATAGAACATCATTTTTAGAACATTGTTCAGGTATTGTAATTATGGGGCGCCCCCACATGGAGGAGCATCCAGGAGCATGCAGGAGAAATGCATCTGGGAAATTGCTAAGCTTCAGCCTTTATACAAGCGTGACGGTGACAACCCAGTCACTAAGGGTGTTTTACCCAGAATGCCATGCTGTGGCAGGCACCATTCACTACACTTCCCCCCTCCCACAAGGTATCCGACCTTGGAAGCCCAGCGTCACTCCACAGGTCCCAATCATCTCGACTGAGCGGTGCACAAGTCCGTTTCTGATACAGGCACGACTGTGACAACCCAGTCACTAAGGGTGTTTTTCCCAGAATGCCTCGCGGCCACGCCGCAGTAGGCTCCATTCACTACACTATCTTCGTCCATAATCATGTTTTTTGTAAGACATTTTAAGAAGTCCTTGACTCCTTTGTACTCGGAGGGTTAACAAGCTTTAAAAAAAATTGCGGCCACCCCCTGTGATTGGCTACTTCTGCGAATACTGGCCCCCTCCCCCCTTTAAGTAAGGCACTAATGGTCTCATTGGGACTTCGTAGGTAAGGGTTTCATTTCATTTGAGCCAAATCTTGGCTGTGATCATGCTACTTCAAAGTCATGGGTGCATAGGATACGTTTTTCACTGAACTTTGATCACATAAGTTATGTTTAGTTAAGTTAGGATAAGATAAGTTATTTTTTTAAAGATTCCCCACATTGTGAAGATAGTTTTGCGTGACAAGGACTTGAGTGCTAGTAAACAATGTAAACTCTGCCATTGTTTACATTTCTTGAGACATTACTTACTCTTCCAGGTGGTGGAAGGCTGTACTGTGGCTAAGGCTATATCAATACATTCAGAGCTTTTGAGGATCCCCAGTTTGAAACTGTAATCCCTTGTGCACCCCCTGAAGTGTCTCTGCGGACCCCTAATTAAGAATGGGGGCTTTATAATGCTCAGCCAATACCCACAATGCATACCTGTGAAGGGAAATTAATGGTATGCTGTTTGAGCCCACATGGGCGAAGGGCAGATCGCAGGACGCCATCTTAAAAGTGTATAAAAGACTGGGACTCTGCTGTTGTGTGCAGCCAGTGACCTGTGACCTGAGCGAGTGTTGGCTGCTTTCCAAGGAGAGTGGACATAATGCTAATCCCTGCCTGAATACACACAGACACTGTGTCTGGTGCACCACACTGTCCATTTGTTGGGTTTTATTCAACCAAGACTTAACTGTGCTGCAGAATGTGTCGGGCAACACATGTTTGTGTCCGACATTTGACTGAATTTTTTTCCAAGGATTGACATTCGTGATTTTTGTCCTGATCAGGATCGGTAAATAAGTCAGGGAGCCAAATGATATTTACTTTGACTATTATTGAAATTGACAATTGTGCCAAATAGTTTGGTTACTACCAATTTTTGCAGGATCAGAACTCGGGGATCTGGACTCGGTATCGGGATGCGGTACCGGAGATCATGATGGGCCGATCGTTAAAATCAAAGGATCGGATCAGGAGCAAAAAAACGTGATCGGTGCACAATTGATGTACTGAAAGTGAATCGGTCGCAAACACCAGCAAAGCTTTTAGCAGTTTGTAGTGCTGCAACAAATGATCACTTTGATCGATTTAATCGTCCATTTTTTTGTAAAGAGTGATCTTCGTTTTTCCTTCAGGATTGGAACTTGAAACGTTAATATTGCAAACCTTTTGATGTCTCACTGTAGTGCGGATTGGCATGGAAGAGTCAACTAACTAACTTTAACCCAAGCTTTCTTATTATCTAGAACTATATATTTTTATTATTTGAGTTGCTGTGGGGCTTGACGGTAACCATGTTTGACGGTAACTATTGGAGCGACATATTTTTAAACACAAAATAAAACTATAGATTATCAAATTAGTTGGTGATTCGTTCAGAGATCAATATAATCGGTGGCAGCTATTGTTCTGTCTTAATTGTTGTTATTGATAATTATTATGAAACTATGAATTCATTGTTGAGGGATTTGTGTACTGTTGATTAAGAAATGTGCTCACATATTGACGTTGGGTCTGCAGTGCTGGGATTCCACGCCGTGCCGGTGTGGGCTGTAGCGTTGGTGTCTGTGGGTGCCTCGCTCCTGACGGCCATCATCGTCTGGTTCGCAGTGTGCCCGCACCTCAAGAAGAAGATCGAAAGTAAGTCGAGGCGATTTTCATGATGATACGCGATGTAAGCAAATATGTCAAATAAAGACATTTTGGTGGTAGCATGTACGGTATAGTATATGTGTGGTTAAGTGGTATACCTTGCCACTCAACCACAATTAACCACTTAGATGGATAAATCAAGACTTTTAAAGGACAACGTTATGCAAATATTGCTCTGTACCACCGTCGGTGACGTCACCAAGCCCTGACCTGCAACAGCCAAAATTAGTCGGCTACAAAATAATGAAATAAAAAAAAATACTGTTGATATTTCAGATCCTTCGGCCAAGAGAAGTTCATCCTTGGCCATGTTATTGACTCAGTCGCCAGCTGACACTAGTCTGTAGGCAAATACTGAGCTGTTTTTGAGGGATCACTTGACAATAGCTGTCAAAGGCCTGTCCTGTTCCCAATCATATCATCTACACTGGTGTCAAAAATTTGGTAATTATTATTTATATTTTTATTTAAACTGACCCAAAATGTTCATGTAAATCAAGATTTAGAGGAGATTTTACATAAAGGTTTGTGAAATGCCAAATGCAAATTTTGTTTTGCAGGAATGTTGTCTCCCTTTATATCTATTTAGTGTTATCCATCCTCCTGATGTATTGGTAAAATGGAATAGCAATGTATTGTGTCTAGGGTTGCAACGATTCTTAAGTATTCCATTAATTGCAGTCTGCAGATTATGGAAACGATTAGTCGACTAACCTGTTGGATATTTTTCCTTTAGAAAAAAAAAAATCAGAATCTTAACAGCGATACAAATGAATCTTGTCAACTTGAAATGTAGTTAATTTTGGTTCATGACACGTTAGTGAACAAATGTTCGATAATTGAGTTACTTACTCAATCCAACTAATTTATACGGTAATGTTTTGATGGTTTCCTTCATAGTCAAGTTTTTTACAAATGATGTTGAATAATACTAATCATGAAAAAACAATAACAAAGATTAAATTCCTTGTCGGTTATCAGTTAGTTGTTGATTAATTTCATAATTCATTAGTGGACTAATCGTAGCTATCCTTATTGTCAACAGGAGAACTCGCTGAACCTGTGGTCACCCCCGTGGTGGATATACCCCTCCCCCCACCTCAAGCTCCCATCCTCAAGAGGTCCTCCTCTCTGGCGACCACCGACCCAACACCAGATGAATACACTGTGTCCACCGACGCCGCGGCTCCGCCACAGCCCCCGACCGAGGAGCCCCGGCGGGTGGCTTTTGGCATCGGAGAAGACGAGAAGTCTTCCACTGACGATTCTGCGATCACTAACGGAGGTGAGGTAGTTTCTGTTTTGCATGTGCTGGAGTCAAATTTTGGACTGCTGAGAAAGGGAAACCACCTTCTCTTTTCAACATTAGACCATCTATACTCAATGCCTCTCTGACTGAATCGGTGTCCGAAGTACATTCAGGATTGAAGGAATTGGCTTAATACAAAAACAAAGCAAGGAACACTAAAGAGCAAACAGAAATGCTCTGCGGCTAGGGTGCCCGTTATTGTCTCTTGGGCATGAAGATCAACAGGTAATGGACAACACTATGGGCAACACAAAAGGAAAGAAAAGCAGCACATACGTTATAAAGTGGCATTGGCATAGAATCGGCACATGTAACCTGTGCGCCTATCCATCCACAATTAGCTCGTATAGCTCGTAAGCAATTAGCTTGTGACTGAAATATTATGAGCCTCGCACACTAACAAATTAATGTTTGCATTGCCCCTGTGAACTCCCGCTGGTTGGATATGGCTGGTATCCGATCCGATTGTTCCCATGACTCCTAGCCTGGCAAGGCAGAACAAATTAATCGTCCATGCATCGATCGTCCATAGAACGATCATTTTGGTCTGGTGTAAAAAAAAAGTGTCACTCAAGTGAGATTATCAAATCACAGCGCAGTAGGCATGTCATGGAGGACCACGTCTCGATTTAAAAAAGATCCATCTTAACGCGGTGGCGATGGGACCTCCCGAATTATGGCGACAATGGTCCAGAACCACCGGACCGTCTAGTCGTATGTGATGCGTGGACGATTCGTTGGTTCTGGCTAGGGCTGTACGATTTTGCCAAAAATAAAATCCTGATTTGCGTCTTTGAAATCTCGATTTTTTTGTTTGTTTTTGTTTACGATTTCTTGGGGGCAAAAAGGGGACAAAATATATCAAAACTAGAAGTTTCATTGCAAAATTAAATGGTGTGAATTTTTGGAGTTAAGTAGAGCCACCTCACCCTTTAAAATACTAATTTAAGATAATAATTTTATTCACCCATATAACTTGAAAACAGACCAGCAAAATGATTATTAATGTTAAAAATCTGATTTGACGATTTAATATTTTCAAAAATCCTCTGAACAAAATCTGATTTCTTTTTGCACAGCCCTAGTTTTGGCATGCCAGGCTACATTACACCTGTGGCAATCATTAGTAATTTATTGTGGATTATCCCAGATGCCAACTGGCCTTGAAGCATTTTTTTTTGTAAATTGTTGTGGCTTCGTGCTGCCCAGTAGCTCAGTCGGTTAGGGTCGGTTAGTGGAAAGCACGCATATGCCTTAATGGCGCGGTGAGTCGGTGATTCGAATCCCACCACCGACGTATTTCCCGCATGTCTACCCCCCATCTTCACCTGTTTCCACTAACCCTAATAAATAAAGCTTGGAAAAAAACAGCCTGAATGGGCTGGAAAAAGATTTGGCTTCAAGAGGACCTCACGTATTTCAGTAGCCTATGTCGTCATTGTTTTAAACAGGTCCCAAGTTTACCCTGCCGCCAGCCTCCCACCATCACTTCACCACGCACGCCGCACACATCGCCAGCAACGGCTACAGCTACTACCACACCGTGCACAAGGACTCCGGCATCTATAAGGTAAGGCTAGTGGCTACTGTTGTATAGTGTTTTTAATCTCATTTTATTGCTATTGAAATGTGAAAGTATTTTCTTACCCTACTGTATTGGAAATCACTTTTATAACATGGACGTTTTTATGGAACAGGCACTATTAGAGACGCTACCAGTCGTGCCAGCTTTGTGGCACAGTCAGTAAGCCACCCACATCCAGCACATGTATGGTGCCTGTTTACTAGTCCACAGGTACAGGCTGCGTCGCGAGTTCTCCTCCCCTTGCCAACCTGTGATATCTTCCCCCGATCTCTCGCTCACCCCACTTCCACAACTAGCCCGTCAATAAAATGGGAAATGGCGCTTACACCGAAAAAATTACTTAAATAAATTCTACCACTCATGCTGGCCCCGTGGCGCAGTTGGCTAGGCTGCTGCATCCAGCATACCTGTGTCCGTGCCTTCAGTTAAACACACGCAGCGTTCTGAGTTCGCTTCCCTTTATTGACGTGCTGCAGGTTTGCTTTCCTCACTTCCTCTTCCCCCTTTCACGCAAACCACGTCAATAAAATGGAAAACTGGTGCTTGCGCCGAGGGGAAAAAAAATAAAAATCATACCTCATTAAGAAATGTTGAGGAAAAAATGGAATTCAGTTTGAAAAATATGGAGACGGTCATGCAACAACCACAAAGGACACGAGGAGATCGGTTTTATTGGCAGCTTTCATCTGAGAATTTCTCCTAGCACTGTCTCCAGCGCCTACCTCCTGACTGACTCAAAACCCCCACATTATAAAGACTGGTCCTCTAACACCACGCTCAGCCAGACAGTATTGTCTCAAAGCCAAAACCTCTGTTTAACTGTGGACACCACATTTGCACTGCCATGTGACTATTCCTTGCACATTTTCGGGCCAGAATCCAATCCTCTGCCTTCCACGACTCATGTTGGGATATTAAAGAAAATCTTATCAATATCTCAAATTAGGCAGCACCTTGGAGCCCATGCAGAAACCAGAAACTTGACACATGCTAATATTAAGTTTAACAAAAAAAAAAATGGCAATCTTTTCTCTTTCTTGTAATTTTCAACACCAAGATAATGGTTTATCCCTTACTCTCCATACAATAGATATTGTTTGTTGTTAAATCTTTTTGCATTTTGAGTGATTTGGTGTCATCCGAGGTCAACTAATGTGCTTCTTTCTCTCTGGAACATGTTGTCAACATGTGTGCAGAAAGTCTTTGCTGTGTAGGCAAACACAGTGCTGAGATCCGCTTGGCATGAACTGTCTTCTTGCCACATTCCTGCCTTCCAATTCTATGTCATCCCTACTGACCGCCAGGGGGCGGTGCTGAAAGCACTGAATATCTCCTTCGCGCATGCGCATTTCGAGTGTTTATACCAGAATCGTCACTCGTGACCCCTGGGTGAACCGGAAGAAGTGATATCACCGGCGCGCACCCAGGAAACAGTCCTTTTTTTCTTCTCGCAAGCGCGTGTTGTGACGCCCGTGCAAGTAGTCCCGAGAACCAATTGTTCGAAGCTACGGCTGCGGGCCGTCCTTCAGGGACTGCAGGGCGTCTGGATAGGTAAGTATAAAGAAAGCGGCGACATGTTGGACAGTGTTTGGACTCCGGTGGATGGTTAATAGACACCGATCGCTGTTTTTTCAGTGCGGTGTTTTCAAACGGAAAGAAAAGAGT
>OMKY01052773.1:0-17604 GCA_900302395.1 Bregmaceros cantori | reverse complement strand
CATGGACATAAGTACGATGCAGGTCTTAATTTGCTGCGGTATTAAAATGTCTTGACGTCTTTAGCAGTAAGTATCTGTTTAATGAAGTTATGAAGTTGGGATTGAGATGACAGTTGACTTATTGCTAACTAGTGCTGCAACAGATTATAATCCATTTGATTACAAGAGAGAGTTATGTGCATTTCATCCAGAATCATGAGCCCATCTGCAGGATTTGAAGTAGCATTTCATTCGTCTTTGAATGTTTTGGTGTGCTGCAGGCTCAAATCCCCTGTCCGGCTTTTCTGCAATGCAGAAAATAATGAAAAACGGTGTTTAGCCTCTTACTTCTGTAGGACCTCCTCCTGTCCGCAGACCTTCAGCAGGTAGGTGGAGAAGTCTACCTGGTCGAGGTTGTCATGGACCCAGCACAACGTCTGGCTGATCAGCAGCTCCACAGGAGAACTCACTGACAGGATGACAAAGAGATGCACCCTCAGAGCAGTAGCTCCATTTTTACCACTGGTAATTCGAAGAAAAGTAGTAAATGGGACATCGTTTCCCGATTGTCGATTACTATTTAATGGTCAGAAATGTCACCTTTGTGTGAATCTTTTTTTGCACCTTTTTTGTAAAACATGCAGCAAAACAATCTGTTCAACCAAAGTCATGTCCAAGGTAGTCAATGGCAGTGAATTCTGAAACTCCTAGTGGGTGCGCTGCGTAACGCTGGATTTCCACACGGTTGATTGGCAATTTGCTGTACCGCACCAGAACTTGAATCAAATGTGTTGCAGCCATCGTAGCATACCCAAACCACGCCTTTAACGCATGTTGGCCAACGCAAAAAAACTTAATTTTTGATTTTCACTGTGCTCTACCGCACATTGAGGGGACGGGTTGGGTTTTCGTCAGTGATTGACAGGAGCGAAAAGCAATGGGTGGACTATGTCTCCACAGCAAGAAACAGTTAATTAAAACTCTTGTGTTTTCATGTGCATGGCGCAAATATGATGCATATTATAAGGATTCATTTCTTTTTACCATGCAGTAGCAACTAGCAGTATGGGTGGAAATCCGGAGTAACAATGCGCAAACCGAGACATGTACGCTGGCTACATAGACATTTTGAATGGGCCGGCGTTATCTGGATACAGGTCTATGAAGCAGGCAGTGGAGCTACCCACCATCACAGGTGAAGGTGACCGGCTCTTTGGAATCAGAGATCTCGATGGACACCTTGACACCGTCGCCTCCCGTGTCACGCTGAGGAATCACTGGACTCAGGATGTAGCCTGGGTTCGTGGCAGGGTTGCTGTGAGGAAACCGTGAGCGCAGTCTACAGTGTGAGAGAGAGAGAGAGAGAACATGGTTGTATACTAGTGGTGGACAATATACCAGAAAAATAAATAAATATAATTCTCTCTCTCATTTCAGCTACATCGATATTTTAGTTATACGTTAACATATATTAGAGGCAAACATTTAAATTCATTAAGTCCCCAACCAAAAAATCTTGCATGCATCAGTATTGGACTATTGGTGACATTTCACCGATACTGATAGAGAACAGACATGGCACCAAACTTTGTAAAAGCTCATAATTAGGGATGTACCGATCCCGATACCGGTATCGGCACAAGCCGCAACTGTTTGACAAGGGATAAGTTGTCGATACCATGAACCAATACCATGACCCGATAGCATGACCCGATACCATGAACTGATACAACTACTGTGAAACGAGGCGGTGTTGCCTATCCTATTTATCTATTCCTATTATACTTTTTTTTGGGGGTGGGGGGGGCGTTAGTACTCGGTATTGGCGAGTATTGAAATGATTGTACTCGTACTGGTTTTCAAAAAAACGGTATCGGTGCATCCCTACTCATAATGGTTGATATGTAAAGGGTTGGACAGTAATGATGACTCCAATGCTCCTTACTCAGCCACGTGTTGGCAGAAAGCGACAGCCTCCTGATTTTGAGCGTGCTGGTCCCCCAGCCGCTTGGATGGGAGCTTCTCCTGAAACACACACGTCAAACAGGTTAGAATCCTGGTCATCAACGTCTGTCTGTGGAGAATATTGATGCACATTTTCTGTTTTCTCTATCATTTAAGGATCCCAATCACCATCTCAGAGGCTTACTTAACTTTTTTATGTTACTTGCATGACTTATTAAATTCACTTTGTGTCAACTTAAGTAACTTATAAAATATTACACCATCATTTTTTTAACAGGCTTAGTGGGAAGGGGGAGCGATACAGCGGGGAAGCAGACCTGCTTATACTTATGCCGGAGACGGGAATCAATCTCACAATAGCTGCCCTGCACTGTGAGACCAAGTCACAGGCCCAGGACTGATGGGCCAGGATGAAGCCGTCTAACCAACAGCGCCACAGAGCCAGCCCAATATTTTTTTTAATCTCAAATATGTCCATTTTATTCCACATTCTTAGAACGTATTAATCAATATCAAATTTGTGGACCCACAGGGCGTGACATTGGCACCAAACTGCCAACAATAAGAATGATTCAACACTGCAACGATTATCAATCATTAAATTAGTTGCCAATTCATTCATTGATTAATCAGCAAATAGCCTCGTTGCAGCCCGAGTAGAAACTATCAAATATATAAAGTATCCATTGTGAGGAATGTTCACTGCACTGTGTCCCTGGGGATCTCACATGGACGTCACAAACACATGATTCCATAGAACAACACACAGACACTGACACACACACACACACTGATATACACACACACATACACGAGGAATGCACTTCCGTCAGTGGCAGAGCAACTCCGCAACCCAGACTGTGCCCTCCCCTAATGGAGCTCCAAACAGTAAAAATGGCTCCGTCATGACGTGGAATGTGAGACAGTCTGAAGGGAGTGAAGGGGAGACAGATTGGAGAAGGTGATGAGGGAGAGTAGTGCTGGACAGACAGGTACAGCCTTCAGTAGGGCTGCGATTGTTAATTCCTCATTAAAATCCACTGAAGTGAAATACTGAAGTGTTTCTTTTTGCTTGGTTAGCTGAGTCTATAAAGGTATCTTAGCTTGTGCGTGCACTCGTAGCACACAGCAGTATTTTGTAAGTATTAGGGGTGCAACGATTAGTCGATTAATTGACAACTAATCGATTATGAAATTAATGGACAACTAATGCAATAATCGATAATCGCCAAGGAATCAAATTATTGTTATCGTTGCTGACACCACCACCTACTGGTCTACACAAATTTGATATTACTTAATAATTTCTGTAAATTTAAAATATAATTAATACTTGCTCAACATTATTGAAAACATGACTATGAAACATCTGAAAACATCAAAATATTAGCATAGAAATTAATCGTAATGACTTTGGGACTAAATTGTTGTACATTTGTTGGCTAACTTGAACCGAAATTCACTACAACGACAAGATTCATTTCTGTGTCAAAGTGAATATTTTGGGGATTTTCTAAGGAAAAATATTCAACCGATTAGTCGATTAATCGTTTCAATAATCGGCAACTAATCCACTATTGAAATAATCGTTAGTTGCAGCCCTAGTAAGTATAGCTTAAGCCCACGGACAGAAACAGGGGGTGATAATTGAAGCAATTATAAAAGGTCTTTGCAGTTGTCCCAACTGCTGAAGGTGTATCCCCCGAAACGTGGGGCAAATCCATCCACCCCATCAGAAGTTATGGAGAATACAAAAAAAACAGGCATCTTGAATTCAGCCTCCAAAATAGAATCACTTCATGAACCTACCCTAGAGCATTAGCACACCGAATCTGTTCAAAAGCTATCACGTTAATACGAAGGATCATTACATCCCCGATGCTCCGCGTTTCAAGGATATATTTACTGGATTTGATTTTGCGTATTCATACTAGGGCTGAAACGATTAGTCGATTAATCGTTGACTAATCGATTATAATATTGTATATCATAATATATATAAAATGGCAACTAATTTAATAATCGATAATCGCCAACCGTAATTGCCAGCACTTTTGTGCTTTCAACACCCCCTTTCGGGCCACGCAAATTTGAAATGAATCATGGATATGAAGAAAATGATCTTAATTGTTGGGACAATTGCTGTTTAACAAGACAAGTCAAGACAAATTTGGTTATATTTCAATTGTTCATTTTTTTAGAATATTTGGGGTATTTTTCTGAAAAAAAAAAATCCTACCGATTAACCGCTTCAATAATCGGCAAATAATCGATTATTGAAATAATTGTTTGTTGCAGACCCTCCATACGTTGCTGAAACAACACCTTGGATTTCAGTAGGAACAATTTGGAAGTTATTAGTTGCTTCTATCGTCATCTCTGTGTTGTTCCATGGGGCTGAGTTAGTGCACCAAAGAGACAAGAAAGGTATCAAGTCGGATGAGCATGAATTTTCGGTGGCGTTTTCCTTAAACCAATCAAGATGTTCTGAACCTTTGAGCATTGATCATTGATTGGTCAGCTACAGAGATGCCAGAGTTGCAGGTTATGATCATTCTGATTTTAAAGGAAAAATTAACAGACCGATTGAACATCCGCAAAAACGGATGACTAATTGCTGATCAAGATAATAGTTCTATCTCTGTGCAACATGGAAGTCAAGTGCACAGAGAGAGATTTTTGGCACGCAGACACCGAGTCACAGATTTACTGCTGAGGTGTCTTCCTAACAGGCACATTCCCACTACCTTGTGACTCTACGAGGAGGCAGCCTAGCTACTGGGACAATGACTGATAGCACAGCTTGCATTCCAAGAGACAACTTGCACAAAACTATTATGGTATTTTCTGGTGTCTGTGGGAAATAGTTAGACAGTTATAAACATAGCATTCATGTTAATTCAACACAATTAACTTGACCTCCTACAAATTCACACACTTACTGGCAAAGAGGTCTAGAGACGAATATTCAAATCACATTTTTCCTAGAAAGTGAAGATCCTCTACTTTACATTAAATGTTGTTGTGGTCAGATATAATGTGTGGACAATATTTGGTGGACGTTTAAACATCAAACGTTAGTGAAAAAAAATTAGTGACTTGGAAAATTGTTGGTGCAGAAAGAGTTGATTATTTCAAGAAAATCAAATTCCGTAAAGGCTCTGTGGCACAGTCGGTTAGACCGCTGCATTCCAGACACATATACAGTCTTGTGCCTGTGGCTCGAGTTCACGGCATGCGCAGCGGCGCAAGTTCATTTCCCATCGCCCTGTGCTGAAAGTCTGCTTTTCCCGCTTTCTCATCCCCCTTTCACACTAACCCTGTCAATAATATGGGGAAATGGCGCTTGCGCCGAAAAAAAATAACGTAAAAAAAAAGAGAGAGAAAAAAAAGTAAGTCAAGTTCCTCTCAAGAAAATGCCAACCAATGGGGTTCCTCTTTCTGGCAGGAAACCAAATTATTTCTGCAGCTTTTGCAATGGGAGACGTTAACGCATGACCCTGCAAAAAGAACAGTGCAAGGAAGTGCTGTTTGCAGAGTTCACAGATTACAAATAACCACTACACAGTGCACACTATACCACTCTACCATCTGTCCACAGTTCAATTTTCCTACTGGGAATATTCAATTATTCACAGCAGCTAGAGAAAACAGTACCAAATACAGTAAAATACACACATAGGCCATGTCACCCATCTTCCATCATTCCAAGACGGAAAAGCACTTTTTCCGTCTTGGAATGTTGTTTTTCATGTCTTGGAAACTGTTTTTCATATATCGCCATAAAACAATGGAATGATTTCCCTAATCACATTAAGTCCTGTACTAACGTGAAAGAGTTCACTAAACAAGCTACAATGTATTTACTAAACAGATGTGCACACACTCATAAACTAGATGGGCACATCTAGACTTGGACGCACTTTGGGGACTGATCCATACAGCCTAGTACTACATTCCAACAAATAAATTAATAATTTATTATGTTGGAATTGTAGTGGGCTTTTCTTAATTCATGTGAAAAAATAACGTTTTTTATCCCTGAATTTTATACGGATGTTATTAAATGTTTATACCTTAAAAAGAGAAACAAGTACATGTATTTCTAGAACTATATGTACTTGTGATTTTATGTGAATGTATACATATGGATATGTGTATGTGAGTGCGTGAATAGGCATATACGCGGGTGTATGTGTATATACATATGTGTGTGTAATGTAATATATATGTGTGCATGTATACAAAGGGGTACGCAGCTATGGGGATATGTGCGCATGTGCACACGTATTTGCTTGCTTGCATAACCATCTTATTGTTGTTCATGGAATGGCGATGATTCATGGTATTGCATGCTGTCCTTTAAATAAACTCTTTCATTCATTCAATCTGCAATACGTGGTGATAGTGAGTCAAATTGTTTGCAACGGTGATCGTTTGCGTAGATAATCGTTTTGATTCCAAATGGAAAATATACGGATTCATTGATTTATCGTCTGCAAAACATTAATTGCTGATCAAAATAATCATTAGCTGCAACCCTAATGGTTAAGTGGTCCGAGTTCCACATCCATACTTGGTGTAAACCTTGGCTCAGAGTCAAATGGAGTGTCTGAATGGGGGTCAGCTGAAGGGTAGAGGGTTCCATACGGTGATGGGGCTGTTTGGGGAATGTGTTAAGTAGAGGCTCTTTCTGCCAGACAAAATGACAGGGTTGGTCTAAGTGTCCAAAGCCCTAGACAGGGGTCTGTGGAAATATACCAAGCACTTTTCACGGCACCGTTAGCATGGCTGCACTTCAAACGCTGCAGTACAGCCCATTCACCAGCAGATGGAGTAACAACGGTTACTTTACACTCAGAGGTTACTCATGTGGGGCATGTCTGGTTCTAGACTTTTTGACTAGAATACAAATTGATCAATTGTAAAACATAAGCAAAATGGCATTTTTTTTTCTTTATTGTTTTTTTGTGGTCCATTCGGGCCATTTTCCAAGTATTTATTACAGGGGAAAGGGAGGCGAAGAAGGAGGGAGAAGAAATGCGAGAAAGTTGTCGGTCGGGAGCAGCGAACCCATTACTCACTGCAAAATCTGTGGCCACTGGCCAAGTAATCGAGAAGAGACATTAATAGTGTTCTTATGTTGTTGAGTAATCACAATGAATCAATTAATCCTTTCATCTGTAACTTTGATAGCCTTGAAAAATGATACCTAATATTCACATTGGGCTATGGTGATATTTACTCTGGAACCTCATTACAATTATTCACAACACTGTGATATTTATAATTTGTCACATTCAGGTTTTTTTTTATCATTAATGATCAATATATTATACCAACTATAATATAATCAATTAATATCAAACGTGCACAGATCAACACGCGGTAGGCTCAAGACAAAACAACAAGAAGAATTAAATTACTTGTTGATTATGGAGTATTACATTTGTTGCAGACCAATATTAAAATCAACTACTACATATTTCAGAAGAACATAATAGCTATCTATTGAAAAATGGACACAAGGTAATACAATATTTCCAATTAAAATATACATTTCCAAGTTTCAACTATTTATTTAATTATGTTTTATCTGCGATGCTGTCCCCAGCCAGTATGCCGTGATGGGATGTTTGGTCCATTCCAAGGACGCCAGGGAAGACCCAAACATCCTGAGCAGGGCGCAGACGCCTGGAGAAATTCACCCAAGGTTGTGTTGGGTGTCTGGAATGTTTTATTTAAAGGAGTCTTGTTGCAGATAGTCTTTCAGAGCAACAGTCAGAAGACGAGAACAGCCCACGAACCAAGAGCAGGGATGGCAAAAGTACCCATATTTCATATCTTTCGTAAAAGTGAAAGATACACATTTTTTTGTACAAATACATTTGTACAAAAAAAAATGTAGGATACCATTGTATTGTTCCAAATATCTACTTAAGTCAACATGAAAAGTAAAGGCTCCGAAATATACCTAATAGTATTTTGGAGAAGATGGTTCTGTGGCGCAGTCGCTGGCCCATACATAATTGTGCCTGTGGCTTAGCCTCACAGCACACACAGCAGGTCTGCTTCCTGCTCTCGCCCCACCCTCACCCCCCTTCACACGAACACACTAACTTTTTTGAAATGTGTTTTTAGTTGTTGTGGTGTTGGTTCCTAATGTGAGATATTAATGTCACTGTGTCCATTTGGTTCACTAGCTAGCACAGGATGTCCACCATAAGTCAGATAAGACGTCCAGCAGATTTTTTTGGGGAGTGGGGGAGGAGGGAAACTTGCACTGCGCCAACCACCTTTGACACACGAACACGGAGATTTGTGTGAATAATTGTTTATGGGCGAGAAGCTACTTGAGGTGCAGGTGTAACCAAGAAGAAACGAAAGCAAAGCCAATTTTTAAAATTGCACAAGATGAAGCAGAACCCGTTTATTGTGGGCGTGACAGTGGTCGGCTAACAGTCGACGGCAGGCTCAAAGATATAAGAGGATTAGCCTAAAACAAAAACATGGCCACACAGAGAAACTGGGAGAGTGAGGATGGGGGATTATTATTAATCATAATTTAGCAAAAATTGTAAAATAGAGACGTCCCTATTCCCTAGTGTGCTCAAGGATCTGAAATTTTATTTTCATTAGTGACTCAGCAGCTGGGACCCAGCCACAGCCACGCTCCCGTAACATTTTTAACAGCATATTTCACTGCCAGTTATGGCCCGTGGAATATCATTTGTTCTATAAATACAGTAC
The DNA here is from genome assembly GCA_900302395.1 of Bregmaceros cantori. NCBI lineage: Eukaryota > Metazoa > Chordata > Actinopteri > Gadiformes > Bregmacerotidae > Bregmaceros > Bregmaceros cantori. The sequence continues at coordinate 8,910 of OMKY01052773.1, read as the reverse complement.
ACCAGATCAGGCACAGGCAGAAAACCAGATACTCCAGGAATTACATCATTCGGCTACCTCACAAACTAAAGACTGGAGTAAAAGTGGCCTAAAAAATGTGAGTTGTGTCACGAAAAGAGGAGAACTATGACTTGTTGCTTAGAGATTACGCTGCAGATGGACATAGACCAATGAGCGAACTCCCTTGGGGGCCTACATGTAAAGAGGGGACAGCCTGTATTTATGAGTTCAGCCTTTAGGTGTTGCAGTTGAGCCACCGGAGTGAACTCGACAGCATATCTCCAGTCATTCAATTATAACAGTTACACTGTCACGCACCCCCCGCCTCCATTTTTTCCCAGGAGGCCTGCTTTAAGACTTTTTAGGGCGTTCCTGTGTCGTCTCTCCACATATATACTCTTTGGTGACAGCAGCGTGCACATCACACTGCGAGCCATCAATAATGGAGGCGCCATTGTAGCTGCTCATTGTGTGTCACCAGCACATCAATGTTTAATGAGCACATTGAACCAAGTCATAAAATCTTATAATAGATAAACTAAAGTGTTGATCTCCTAACAAAATGAGGCAGACTGCCCTTTTGGCAGAGTGCACCCAACGTTTTTTTTTTTTTAATGTTTTTTTCCAGCCCTTTCGGGCTGTTTTTTTCCAAGCTTTATTTATTAGGGTTAGTGGAAACAGGTGACGATGGGGGGGTAGACATGCGTCGGTGGTGGGATTCGAACGACCGACTCACCGCGCCATTAATGCATATGCATGCTTTCCAGTGCACTGCCTAACCGACCACTGCCAACCGAGCTACTGGGCAGCACAACCAACGTTATTTTAATAGATGCCAATTTTTTTCCTGATTAGTTGGCCGAGCCAACTTATTCGAGTTTCAGTACGCAGATAGTAGAACCGAACAGCACAACAGGTATAATTCTCAAACAAGACATTTCTCAAACTAACAAATGCCATTCTTTAAAAGATGTGAGTAAATTACATTTTGAACTTGTGATGATGATCAGAATGTGGAAGACATTCAAGGCCTAAAAATTTACATTTAGAATTTCAGACTTTTTTAGACACCAAAGGAACCCTGGCTAACAGACGAACTTGCCAAAAAAGGTTAAAAGAAATAAAATAAATAATCCATCCAAATCATGGCCTCTCCCCTGTGTAATTATGCAAATCCTGCGGAGTCAGATTCCTCTGCCACTCTCTGCTAGCAGCGCCCACACCAGGGAGAGCGAGAGGCAGTGGCACGGCATGCCTCTGGGGGAGGGGGGAGCAAGGGGCACAGTCGGCCCATAGAAGGTCAGCGTGGGTTTGCTCCTGCTAGTACCGGTCGCCGTGGCAACCAGACAAGTTATCGCTGCTAGTAGTACCCTTATATGCTCCACACCGACCCAGGGCATGTAGAGACACGCTTCTAAAAACTGAAGCAGCTCAACCATTCCCATGACAAGAAATGAGAAAGTCCACCTAATTTTCTGTAAAAATCTAAACACATCACATAGATGGTCAACATGGTTTGAAATTACGAATTGTACAGTTAATCTCGGAAACGTTAATCTGAGTGTATGTAAAATCAGAAATTAATAATATTTATTCGCCACGTTGGATACACACATGGAATTTGGGTCGGACACTGTAGGTGAACATTGTAACATAAAAGAAAGTGACAAGCGTCGCAAAAGCTCAGTCTGTTAAGATGGTGCACTACAAAGCACACATGCCGCAATGAGGCGGAGAGTCGGGTGCGCTTCCCATATGTGGAAACCGAACACGTTTGATTTGAGACAGTAGTAAAGCGTGACAGTGTACACTAAAGAAATACGTTTATCCACTATATTTCAGTGCATTGACACACACGCCTCACAAGTTGGCCCGTCACAATCTTGAAAAAGTGAATTCATCGTGCAATAACTTTGTAAAGCAAAATAACTTTTCTGGTCACAATACATTTTCTCTTCATTACATATTTCTTTGTTTCCTCGCCACTCCCACCTTTCTTTAACTAACTGAATGATGGGTGCAATGATGCTCAAACGTTGGTGCACTGCAAATTCATTTGATTTGTTGTGTTTATGTTAAGACTGCCTTTTTCCCAACCCGAGACATATTTGTAAACACAGGCATGTGTGTCATGTTCATGTTGGACACGCAACTGACAGAAAATCCTATTTATTGCTATTTGAAAGAGTCTTCACATTTGTGTTGTACTTTTTTATCTTCTTGTTACATGTTTGACAATCACGAGAATGACAATGTTATCAATTATCGCAATAAATTATTGGCCATTTTGTCATTTTATTGACAGTGTTGGTGTGAAGGGGGGATGAGATGGCAGGGACCAGCGTACGTGCAGTATATGACCGTGTGGGGAAGCAATCTAACGGTGCTGTGTGCGCTGCGGTCTTAAGCCAGAGCAACAAGACTATGTGTGAGGCTGCCTGTCGGCACAGAGTCTAACTGCTACGTAACGGAGCCAGTCCCCACTCTTGGTCTTGGCCAACTTATCGTCCAGCAAAATTCGTAATCGTGGTACCCCCACTCACGAGACACAGCCATAACGTGACACGGTAGCAGCAGTCACATTCCTGGTACATTAACACGTGGGTTAATGAGCAACCAGGGTGAAGCCAGGAAGTGAACATACCAAGGTTGGCAACACAATGAGAACAGGAAGGGAACTGGTGGAGGAAGAGGAGGAGGAACGAGTGTAACATGTCTTTTACTGGGAAGGAAAACAGTCCGTTGATGTCATTGTGAAAAACTGCTGCGGTGGCTCCTTTGCGTGCGTGTGTGGCCGAGTGGCTGCCGGTCATTCTGACGTTGGGTTATCACTTAGAGAGCTTCCTGATAAAGATAGATGTCCAAGGACGCTGCTATGACAACTTTACTTGTGAGGCTTTTAAAAAAAATGATCGCAGCAAAGAAATGCTTTTCAAGGCCACTGGATATTAACACTAGACACGTCATGATTATTTTTAAAAAATAATCAAAATATGATTAATCATTACTTGGCTTACAGATTGCACCAATGTCTGAAAAATTATAATTATTACTCCTTTTTTTTTCCGACATAAGGTCGGGAGTGGACATCACAATGCTCCGAATTCAGAATGATCTCTGCGCTGTAAACGTGGCCCCAGCCACGCCCCCATTCATTTGTTAACGGTGCTGTGTCTGCAGCAGCGTCCAGAGTGCCACGAGTTCTCCACCCCTCGTCGGCTTGTCAGCGATGTCTACCCCTGATCTCTTCAATCTTCAACCCAGTTTCAGACTAGTCCTGTCCAATAAAGATGAAAAACGGCGCCCACACCCGAAAAAGTAGCTTTAAAAAAAAAGGTGCCAACCTCTGCTGATCTGTAGATCATCTGGAGAGGCAGCTATTGGCAGATTAATGCATTGGAAGCCCAGAAGCTGCAGACACATCTTGATCTCAAGCAGTGTATCTATCATAGACTGCATGGTTTGTATACACAGAGCACGATTTACGATGACACCGATTCATTTTTTTAAAACTGACAGTCAAATATATTCATAGTGAGCAGAAAAAGCTACTACACAATACTCATTCAATCAAGCACATCTGGATCAGAAGAAAGTAGGAGTAGGAGACATATTGTCTGGCAACTAACTCTCCTCAGCCACTCAGCTATCACATGGAAACCAAGCTGAAGCACTCAACAATATTTTTTTTTATTTTATTTTGCATCCACCTTGCATGCTCTGCTGCTCTATTATCATCTCACAAAAATAAAATCCCATATGCAGCAGACAGTTTTGGGTGCAGGGGTGTTGGCCATTTGATGGCAGCAGTTCTTGATGCTTTGATTGAGGAGGACAATCATGGTTAGGGCTGCAACGGTTAGATAAAAACGATGACTAATCAATTATAGAATTAATAGTCACCGAATATAATAATCGATAATCACCAAGGTATTTAGTCATTGTTATTGTCGCTAGTTTCGTGCCGACACTACCCCAATTGGTCCACTCAAATTTTATTAATTTGAAATTATACATTTTGAAAATATGAAAAATTAATTGGCCATAATTGAAACATGAATATGAAGAAAAACATCAAAATACTTAAGAGCCAAATTTGACTTCTGATTTCAAGTTTTATGTTAATATTTTGGATATATTCAAGAAAAATATTCAACTGATTAGTCTATGCTTTAGTATATGTTTTGAAGACAATAATATACACATACTGTGTTTTATATAGAATTTGGTATAAAATATAAAGATTTAAAACCATACAGTAGTGATGGTGTGAATTATCACTCCCAGTCCAAAGACTCCCATTAAATGTACCATTAAAATGTATGTATGTTGTTCGTGCTGGCTCTGTGGCACAGTCTGTTAGACCACTGCATCCAAGCTTGTGGCTTAGTATCATAGCGCACGCAGCTGTCGTGAGATTGATTTCCCTGACATAAGTATGCTGCAGGTCAGTTTCCCACCTCCATACCCCCTCCATCAAAAAGATTACGTAGTACACCTTCAAAGATTTCACACCTTTCAAAGAACTGCTGCCAATAACCCTGTAATATTGATAATGTAATATCACAATATTGAATATTATTGCAACAGTGCCCAAGTGACCTAACTGTAAAGGCAATAATCCGGGAATTAATTAAAAACAGCCCTACCTGGCTATTTGGTTTGTGCTGTGATGAAGGCCGACTGGCAGCATGAGTTGGGTTGACCGCGTCACCCATGGAGGCCCTTCGTGTCTTTGAGCAAGCTTTGGAAGAGGAGACCTTGGCTTCTTTGGAGACACTCGAACCTTCGCGTCCTTCCGTCTGGAGCACAGCGTCCCACGGGTCCACGCCAGACGACCCTGCAGCAGCACCAGGTTCCCAGCCCCAGCTTGCCGCAGGGGGCGTCTCGTCAAACTCCTCTTTGCGCTTGGTGAGAGGGTCGAGATCCAGCCAATCGAAGCGGCTACTTGGGGAAGGTCCGGCCACGGCAGAGCAGCTGCCAGCGCCACCACTGGTCGCTTGCCCCGATGGTGGAGGATCAGGGGCCAGCGACACGGACGGCGTCGAATCGACTTCGAAACTGGCTGACCTGCCGTTCTTGAGATACTCCGAAGTACTGGCGATCTGACCCATAATCTTAGCCATACCCGGGTCTAGGGGCGGCTGCTGGAACACAATTGCAGGTTGCGTCGGAATCGCAGGGAAGGGCATGAAGGCAGGCGAGGGGGTCGGGAGTGCCATGAAGCGTGGGATGGGCTGGGTAGGGAATCCATTCTGGAAAGTGCCAGGCTTGGGGTAGGGGGCAGAGGGGAACAGGGGTGCGGGTTGGTGTGTCGGGGTGGAGGACATTGTGTGTGAGCCGGACGGAGTGGAGAGGCCGGTTGGAGTCCACTGGCCTCTCTGGAAGGGCGAGGGGGTGCAGGCGTGGCCCCCAGGGTAGGAGGCGCTAAGGTTGACTCCTAGGAGTGAGGTGGGCCGCTGCGGAGCCTTGCTGCTGTTGGCTCCAAAGTCTGCATCGAGAAGGAGTTTCTCTAGTTCTTCGTTGGTCAACTTGTCCACGTCAATGTCACTGAACCTTCAAAACGATGGTTGTTGGTTATAGAGAGTGTGTACAAAGATTAACTCATAATATGTGTTAATCATTGATCAGCAGCGAATGCTGTTACACTTGCTTGCACAATAATAATAATAATAATAATAATAATAATAATAATAATAATAATAATACATGATTTAAATATTAACATATACTAACAGAATGGTCAGGACCTGACCGGACAACCCTCAACAGAATGACACTGAACCAGAGCCTCTGGGGGAAGCTGACCCATGTTGGTGAACATTCTGCTACAGGGCGAGAACGTGAACTATGAGGATTCCTCAGAGTACAGTCTTAAACAAAATAAAACAAATACGTTCATTATAGCTTAAAAGGCAATAGGATGAATTTAGCTTAGGTGTGCCTAAAAATGTACTATGTAAAATATAATAAATATCAAACTAAATAAAACTGAAATGCAATTCTTAAAAAAACAATAGGTGCCTTCGCAGCTTCGCTGCTTGGCCCCTAATTGTTAATTATTAATGACAAAAAAGCAACCCGATTTTCATTTGTACATAATTGCGGCCAAAAAAAAGCCACACATTTGATTACAATTGGATTGATTGTGCAGCCTTACTCTGGATACAGAATACGTGAAGGGTCCTCCTGAGTTGACCACACATTTTTCAAAGATGCAGGGAGAAGTGGTTGGTACTCCTACTGAGTTGACCACACATTTTTCAAAGATGCAGGGAGAAGTGGTTGGTACTCCTAACAACTTTCACTACTGCAAAATACTAAAAAAATAACCATTACCTGTCGCTCTCGGCACGCTTCTTGGTCTCCGGGAAGACGATGAGGTCTTTCTCAGGTCTGGCTGCCGACGCGGCAGACGGTGGGGCGGCAAGCGTGTGGGACTGGAGCTTGTGAGCGGAGTCGGGCGACGAGGAGGTCACCATGAGGGACTGGCTCCGCGCTTTTCCCGCTCCCGGCTTGGATTTCTGGAGCTTGGCCAGGGCCTCCTCCTCCATCCTGAGGGCCTCCTCCTTGTCCACCGCCCCCTTGGGCTGCGGCAGCTCCAGCTTAAAGCCATTACCGCTTGAGATCTGGGCCATGGTTTCAGCTCAGAGGCGGTGCCATGGGTATGTAGGTCGGGGCTGGAAAGCCATAGATCATACACCTAAGAAAAAAAAACAGAAGTTTGACATCTACGATATTGTCTAAAAAAATGATCATTGATTATTATTCATCGATCTTCATGAACTTTTTACGTAAATTCTTGCCGCTGCTGTAATATGGTGCGGTACCATGCAATGCAAGACTTGCCCTAAGCCGTTGTAAAACTTAACTTATCCTAATGGTCCTTCCATTATGGAATTTCATACTGTGGTGCTCATTAGGGTATTTTTAACTTGTTCAGTGTCAACCATTTTAACACTAAAAATGTGCATTAGTGTTTGAAGATCCACCAAATATTCTCCACAAATGATATCTGAACACAACTAAAGTAAAGATGATCTTGACTTTTTGGAAATAAATTGTGTTCAAATTTTCTACATTCTGAAATGATCTCTTGACATCTATGTCAGTGTGCATGCGTCTTCTGTAAGTCGTCAGTGAAAGAGTTAATATCCTCTTTAGAAAGTAATTCTGTGCACTGCAGAAGCTCAGTCTCTTAAGACAGTGCACTAAAAAGCACACAAATACCACAATGGCGCAAAGTGTCGCGAATTTGCTTCCCCTCACCAACAGCTTTGCTGAAGTTCACCCCTTTCTAGCCATTCCTGAATAAATCTGAAAATGGCCCAAATGGGCCACAAAAGTAGTAATCCTACTGTATCATTATATCCGTAAGTGTCCAATATGCTACCAAGATGGACATGTCACATGACAAATACAACAACTACGAGTCACTGCCACGTGACGGTATAAAACCCAAACAAGATGGTCAAAGTTCAGCCATAATCTTGAATAATATCCTGACAGCAGAACTACTTATCTCACAGAGACAATCTCTGCTGTTGATGTCCACACTTAGTGCCCTGCCCAATGCTTGGTCTCAGATTGAATTCAGGATGATAGGGAACAAACATTCAATTATGACATTTATTATCTATCAATGAGGAATGTCACCATTACAGATTTTGATTGTAAAATTGTTTTCCAAAGAAATAATCACCATTTACAATTAAGTCTTCCAGCGCTTGGCATGAACAGTCAAACTAATTGCACCTATGTTTAAAAGGTCCACCAAAGATATATGTATAATGTAAAGAACAGGATCTCTACTTCCTATTGCTATTAGAATTTTCTACATTCTAGAAATATGTCTCTTGCCGTAAACAAAGTATGTGGTTTCACTAAAAGAGTTAATCTGGTTTACAGAATTTACCAATATTTCCATAAAGTACTTACAAATTTTGATTAGTTTCAATCAATGTATTTTATCCAATTGTTACTTATTAATTACTCATAAAATAAATGATGGATTGCGATTTGAGGTAGTGTCATTTTTTCAACATGCTTTATTGACGTGTCCGATCACGGCTCCCCTCCCGGCTCCCCTCGGGTAAGAGGTTTCGGTCCATTGGGCTCAGAGCCTCGCACCACAAGAACAGCTTCTTCCATGCTGCCATACGATGGTAGCTTTGTATGAGGATAGAATAACAATATTTCATCTTAATTACTCCAGCTATAAAAGGAGTTCACTGTAATTAATGAATGGAATTAACAACAAATTACTTGTTGTGGAGTCTGGACACAGGATTCATTTCATGTCTAGCTTCACAGTGCAACTTGTCAATAGTTCCAAAATTATGGAAATTGAATACGAATATATCCACATTTTCTTAAAAATGCATTAAGAAGAAGTTACATCATTATTTATGAATTCAAATGTTGTTAATTCAATGCACTGTTGCATTGAACCATGCTGGTAGAGGTGTGCATTCCCAGCAGTGGCGGATGCTGGACTTTTAAGGGGGGGGAAGCCCAATTTGTCGTCCTGCATCATAAAACGTGTCTATATATACGTAACCCTCCGTTCGTTTCCCAGAAAATGGTCTGTGACCCTGTCGTACCAGCTTGGTGTCTTTTCCAAGGACTTGACCAGTGTCCGTTCAATGGCCAGCAGAGCTAGGCTCTACACCTGCAGCTCCAATCATTGCCATTAAAGACAATAGTTTGTACAACTGAGGCTGTCCAACTCCATGTCTTTCAGGAACAGCAAGAAATTACACAGCTTTCCCCTGTTGCCCTGCAAGCCCTGGTTTGAATATAGGACTTGAGGTTCAGACCTCAGTCTCCCTGAATCAAAGTACTGACCATAACCTTTCAATACACTCTGAAATGCCACCCCTGGGAACACTTGCCTCGACTCATCAATTT
>OMKY01052768.1:0-13064 GCA_900302395.1 Bregmaceros cantori | reverse complement strand
TATCTCCCCAGGTGTTCCTCAGGGTTATTAATGTAGCTATTACCCCCAGGAGGTGTTCCTCAGGGATTATTAATGTAGCTATCTCCCCAGGAGGTGTTCCTCAGGGATTATTAATGTAGCTATCTCCCCAGGAGGTGTTCCTCAGGGATTATTAATGTAGCTATTACCCCCAGGTGGTGTTCCTCAGGGATTATTAATGTAGCTATTTCCCCAGGTGGTGTTCCTCCGGGATTATTAATGTAGCTATTTCCCCAGGTGGTGTTCCTCCGGGATTATTAATGTAGCTATTTCCCCAGGAGGTGTTCCTCAGGGATTATTAATGTAGCTATCTCCCCAGGAGGTGTTCCTCAGGGTTATTAATGTAGCTATTACCCCCAGGAGGTGTTCCTCCGGGATTATTAATGTAGCTATCTCCCCAGGTGTTCCTCAGGGATTATTAATGTAGCTATTTCCCCAGGTGGTGTTCCTCAGGGATTATTAATGTAGCTATCTCCCCAGGTGTTCCTCAGGGATTATTAATGTAGCTATTACCCCCAGGAGGTGTTCCTCAGGGATTATTAATGTAGCTATTACCCCCAGGTGGTGTTCCTCAGGGATTATTAATGTAGCTATTTCCCCAGGTGGTGTTCCTCAGGGATTATTAATGTAGCTATTTCCCCAGGTGGTGTTCCCCAGGGATTATTAATGTACCTGTCTCCCCAGGAGGTGTTCCTCAGGGATTATTAATGTAGCTATCACCCACAGGAGGTGTTCCCCGTGGACACGATGCGCCGGGCAGCCCAGCTGGGATTTGGGGGGATCTACGTCCAGCCTGACGTCGGGGGTTCAGGTCTGTCCCGTCTGGACACCTCCATCATCTTTGAGGCTCTCTCCACGGGCTGCGTCAGCACCACAGCCTACATCAGCATTCACAAGTATGGACTTGGTTCTTGGTTGGTTCTTCAATTAAAATAAAATAAAATAAAAATACAGCATTTTAGAAACTCATCAGACAAGCAAATAATAGTTAACAATTGTGAATTGCAGCATGTGTGTCTGGATGATAGATACCTTCGGCAACGCAGAACAAAGGGAGAAATTCTGCCCAGAGCTGTGTTCAATGGACAAGTTTGCTTCCTACTGCCTGACCGAGCCAGGTTAGTGCTAACGCGCACAAGGACAAGCTGGTTGGCTAGTACAACATAAAGAGGTATTAGTGCAATATTTATGTAAATATATATTCTATTAATATTTTTTCTGGATAATTAACATTTTTAAATGGTGTCCATGATATAAAAGTGGGAGGGAGACAGTCAAAGTAGTTGCCACTAGGCGGCAACACAACCACAACATAACGAGAGCTCTGCTTCGCATACCCCTCCAACAAACTGATCAAATTTGCGGCTTTGTTTTCGGGCGCCGTTCAGAAACTGGTCAGTTCTGTTCAGTTTAAGAAAATATTCGTTTCATTAGATGGCTACTGTTAGGCCGGTTCGGTTAATATACTTTTCCATTTTTTTTTTTTTAAAAAGCGGCGTGGGTGCGGCTTTTAGAGAGGTGTGCCCAAGTCCGGAAAATATGGTAGTTGCTTCTATCCTCACCCCCAAAGTAACGTTAGTTCAAAGTGAATACACCATGCACAGAGGCATGATGGGTATATATTTCTTTAATTTCCTTAGCCAAGACCTGGGGAGAACATGTTTTTGGTGGCGTTTCCCTTTAAACTGAAGTCATTAATGGCAGTGGCTCTGTCTGCCCAGGCAGTGGCAGCGATGCTGCTTCTCTGTCCACCACGGCTAAGCGTCAAGGGGACCACTACATCCTCAATGGATCCAAGGTACCACAGAACACTGGCTCTTGCATAGAGCTGGGAAGTTATTTCTGAAAGGTGAAGATGGACGCATTCAACTTGTTATCCATTTGACTGTGTGTTCAAACCCAATAGGACCTGGCGCCTTCCAAATAACATTAAAAGTAGAGTTGCACAATGATCAAGGATTTCCGTACCTTGAACAAGGATTATCAATGGCAGAATCAAGAAAAAAATTCTATGCTGTTTCCTGTGACTGATGAGTAATTTGTCTGTTTTTGCAGGCGTTCATTAGTGGCGGTGGGGACACTGATGTGTACGTGGTCATGTGCCGCACGGGACAGAAAGGTCCTAAGGGCATATCCTGCCTAGTGGTAGAGAAAGGAACTGCAGGCCTGAGCTTTGGGAAGAAGGAGAACAAGGTGAGTGTGAATAGTAGAGCTGAAACCGATCAAACATTTAATTGATGATAATTGATTATTGAATAATCGCCAACTAATTTGATAATCGATTAATCGGCAGCGATTTAATCGTTTCATGGTTTGGTCTATTCTCCGCTCAAACTTGTTTAATATTTGTTCCCAATGCAATTTTTCCAGTGTCAAGCCCCCAATACAATAAAGACAACACGTAAGCTTGTGTGAAAGCCCAATATGTTATAATTTTGCCTGTAAGGGTAGGCTCTTTCATGCTATTACACTTTTATGCTATGTTTCATACTCATAATTAATGCTAATAATCTGATTTTAAAGGAAAATGAACCAATTAAACGCCAGTAAATATGCCTGATTAATCGTTTCTCAAAATAATCGTTGGTTACTTGCAGCCCTAGTGAATAGGTTTTTTTATAGCAAACATTTTAAATGATGATATGATTGGTTCTGGTGTTTGTTTGTATGGCCGGCTATTCTAAAAAGCTATGAGCTACCAGTATCACCATTGAATGGATCTTGACTTACATGGTTCAGATGGGGTGGAACTCCCAGCCTACCAGAGCAGTGATCTTTGAGGACTGCCCCGTCCCAGTAACCAATCGGCTTGGAGAGGAGGGGCAGGGCTTCAACATCGCTATGAGAGGTCTCAACGGCGGCAGAATCAACATCGGTGAGCTCGCCGCTTGCACAGGAGTCCACACAGTGAGATGTAGTTGCGATGGAGGTCAGAAAGTGTCTAGTAGGATAGTAGTTGTATCCAGAGACGGCAAAAGTACCCAGATTTCTTACTTGAGTAAGAGTATACATTAGTAAAAAAAAAACAACTTGAGTAAGACTACAAAGTACTGATCCAAATATCATAGTATATTTGGATCAGTACTTAATATCAAGTGCAGGCTGAGAAATGTACTGAAAAAGTATTTTTGTATAAAATACAAAGTATAAAGTACCAAGTACTAAAAATAAAAGTCTATGTAAAATGCATTTTTTTTCAATGTTAGTTTGTCAATGTTATTGTTTGAATAATAACAACCTATCTTAATTTAACTTGTATCTCGGGACTAAATGAAAACCACTTATTAACTTAATAACTGGGACTGTACTCTGTATATCAGCACCCCCTACTGACTCATATTATTAATCTTATCCTACCCTGTCAGTGCGCAAAAAAGGGAGAGAAAAAGTAACGAGCCTGTTTTGGTAAGAGTAAGGAGGAGAAGTACGGAAAAATGTACTCGGTACAAGTAAAAAGTAATACAGAGTAAAACAGAAAAAAGTATGTCTAAAAGTACAGATACTTGAAAATGTTACACAAGTACAGTACTTAACTATTTGTACTTTAAGTATTTGTACTTTAAGTATTTTACTTGCCATCTCTGGTGGTATTTGAGGTGTGTCTTGCTCCTAGTCTGTGAACCATCAGCCAACACAAAGGGATGAAGTGTGATCTCTTAAGTGCCCTGTCTTCCTCCAGCCTCCTGCTCCCTGGGTGCTGCCCAGGCCTGCGTGCAGCTGGCCCGCGATCACATGCTTGTTAGGAAGCAGTTTGGACACGCACTGTCCAACAACCAGGTAGATGAATAATCTGTCCAACAACCTGTCCGAACGCATAGTTTCAGTCCTGGTGGTGGTTAGTTAATCACTGTGTGTTCAGTTTCTGCAGTTCAAGCTGGCAGAGATGGCCACCCAGCTGGTAGCGTCTCGTCTCATGGTGCGGCAGGCGGCCACCGCCCTGCAGGAGGGCCGAGCGGATGCTGCCTCCCTGTGTGCCATGGCAAAGCTCTTTGCTACCGACCAGTGCTTCAACGTATGTACCAGCACATCTAAGCCCATTTTACACTACAAAATAAGAGCACTGCTCTGCTCGGCAATACTCTACTCTGCTTTGGTGCCGTTCATAGGTGTGAGTTTCCACAGGCTTGCTCCTTGCTATAATGTACTCTTATTTTGTTTGTGCAGCAACACTGTTCTATCAAACAAGACAGCTGTTTAGATAACACTGCGCAAGTCTGAGAGGTTTGTAGATTTAAAATTCTGAAGATCCAAACCATTCATATACAGGCCACTTGCAAGACCAACTCGGTCAGTTACTGAAGTTGTGGCTAGGTTGAATGTCTGAGATTGTATAGAAACGCTAGTCTGATAGTCTAAGAGTCTGATAGCTGCTGGCAGGAATGATTTCCTGTGGCGCTTTGTGCTGCAGGATATTTTTATACACCCAAGTTTTTTTACTTCCTTAACTACCCCCATATATGCTCGCCACTTCCGGTGCCGTTCATGTTTTTAAACGGTTCTAATCGGCAGGAGCACACACCTACTGCGTCATTTTAAAAGGGTGGTGGTAACTTGCGTTGTGGTATTCCACTTCCAAATGCTCTCATGCGAATCTATGCCCCACAAACGCATGATTGAATGATATGCGCAACCTTCCATTTACTCATTCATGTTGGAATTGCGAGTGAGGCAGAGATCCCACTTGTTAAGAAAAACATGTGACCACCTCGGTGAGTAACTTCAAGTCGGATTTTGACTGTATTTCTTCAATACTTATGTGAAACGGTGAGCAAAGCGGGGTGGCACAGAGCGAGCTGTAGTAAGTGGATTTTGAAACGTGCGTTTTGTGTGACAAATTCATCCAATTTCGTTCACTACAATCACTTTACACAAGGAAATATGCAAACACAGGAAGGACGTTACATCCACCAGGACAAATGTCAGCCCCCTGTATTTCGCAGGAAAACTTGTCTATACACTGGTCATTTCCTGCACGTGGACTCCTCCGCGTGTTGACTATTCCACTGTATGTTCAGATCTGTAACCAGGCGCTGCAGATGCACGGTGGATATGGCTACCTCAAGGACTACGCTGTACAACAGTTTGTCAGGGACGTCAGAGTCCACCAGATCCTCGAGGGTGAGTCCTCATCTTATCCTGATCAACCTAGCTCATTCATTCAAAAACGCTACCAGCGTTTTTACGGACTGCAAGCCTAAATCCAGACCGCGCTTCGCTATGGCGCTTCACTCGCGTCACACGCTCCGCCCATCGCCAGAGAACGCGTAGTCAACAGCGACTTAAGGCTGTCTGCTACCGAGTTGAGCACCAGCCACTATAGCGTAGTTGGATAATACTCGTTCTTCACGCCACCGTCCTCGGTTCGATTCCTCTTGCCGCTTCCTTCTTTGCGCCTTTATTTTAACGCCACAATTGCGCTTTTTTAATTACTGTTATGGTTAGGATTAGGGGTTAGGGTAGGGGTTAGGTTTAGGGGTTAGGTTTAGGGTAGGGGTTAGGTTTAGGGGTTAAGTTTAGTGTAGGGGTTAGGGTTAGGTTTAGGGTAGGGGTTAGGGTTATGGTAGGGGATTACATGTTACAATGCAATTTCGGGGACGGAAAACTGCCGTGGTCGTCACGACTGTGTCATATGTGGAAGTGCGAGTGGCCCGGGGCGTGGTTAAGGATTTAGGCTTGCAGTCCATAAACAAGCATCCTGGTACCTTCATATCCCGGTCCATTCATACTCTCATGTCAATAATTGATTTATAATTAACTAGAAGCACTCAGAGATTGCAAACCTGCGCCTAAACCTAGTCTAACCTAAAATTAAAACAAAAAAAGCGCAATTTGCAGGTTGAAAAAGAAAGACGAGAAAAGTGCTCACGACGGGATTCAAACTCGGGAAGTTGTTGTTAAAGTGAAGTATGTTACCGCTGCGCTATACACGCTAATGCAAAGATGGGGGGGGCAAACAACCTTAAGTCTCCAGCGTGTCCACCATGTTTTAATTCTGAAACATCCCGAACACTATTGGAAATGGCACCGCCGGGTAAAAAAAGGGCATTGGCCGTTTGGGAGACTAAATGTGGCTTGGGCGCAGCTGCGGGAGATACGCGTGACGTCACTACGGAGAATGGGGAACATTCACCGATATCAAATCAATATATATAGTACTTTTCATGCAGAGCAATGTTACTTATAAGCTACAGAAATGCTCGAAAACTCACAACTCTGGAAAATTCCATCCAGATCCGTGCTCAACTTTTTCAGTTATCGAGGGGACAAAACAAAGCGGGTGAAAACATAACCTGCGCTCCGCCCCGGCGCAGGTAATTAAGCGATAATGGTTAATTTACTAAACGATCACAGATTTATGCTACAATACTTTTGTTAGTACGATCAAGTAGTAGGAGAGTAAACTCATAATTAAACTCATAAACTCAGAACATTTATCACAATATTACCTGGCAGCGCAAGATTATCCGTCGATGAATGGCGACCGAAGTAATGCATTAGCAAAATTTTCACATCCCTAGTAGTAATACTGCGATGCATCGCTGTCGACACAAACGTATAAATGGCATCTGTTTTCCAGGGACCAACGAGGTGATGCGGATGATTGTCTCCAGGAATCTACTGACTGAACTGTGATCGGTTTTTAGTGATGTGTGTTGGTTTAGGAAAATCTTTCTCCTTGTCTGTGTAGTAACTAGCCTGGCGAGGCAGAACAAACGCATCGCACATCGCTAGACACTTGCATTGGGAAATCCAAGTCGCCGTCGGTATGGAATCAATCAACCAATCAGCGCAGGCTTGGGGGAAGTTTGTACGGGCTGCGCAAGACGTGTGCGGTTGTTTGGTTGTCACGCCTCCACGCCTCTTGTCCCACCTACTGCGCTGTGACTGGATAACACGATTTGATTAACATGTTTTTTGTTAGTTTTTATGTTTTCCAACCCTGGTTTTACCAGACCCAATGCAAGCGTCTATCGATGTGCGATGCGTGGACGATGCATTGGTTCTGGCTCGCCAGGCTAGTGTAGTACCTTTTTTAGTCATTTCTAAAAGTTCCTTCTTACCCCCTTATAAAGTGCAATTTATGTTTTTTCGATATCTGTCTTGGAATGTAATGATGCTATTTTCTAGGAAGCAACTATTGAATATTTTAGCAATTGAGTATTCTCCCAGATTTTTCATTTACCGATTAATTAGATAAAACGATAAAGATAATTATACTCATACACGAGAAGAAAATACATTACACAAGAATAAATAATTACCAAATGTATGTAACTAATCCAGTAATTGGTAGTGATAGTTGCTTTGACGGCAATTGTTTTGAAACAAATAATCCAGCGTTGTTGATGGTAGGGAAAATTATAAAGTGCAGGAGGGTTTAAAAAGTACTCCTTCACCTTTTAGATTATGGAGACTTTCATGGTGCATTTGTGAAATAGATTTAAATGTAAATGGCAACGGGGAAGACTTTTCGTTAACTTCCCATGCATTACAATGATCTATCAAAGTGAGGAAATGGCATAATCACATCTTAAGAACAATGTCCAAAAAACACAGAAAGACCTCTGTGAGAATCTTTTTTTTTCTTTGTTTACTTTAAGAAAAAAACACTAGTATTGTACATTGTGTAGATAATATCTTTCTGTAACATTACCACACTCCAAGACTCGTGAGCCCTGTGTTCCCTGTGAAAAATGGTTACACCTCATTATACAGGGTTACTGTATGTTCAGACAAGATGGAAATATAAAGAGAAAACAAACAAGTTAGGCTAAGGCTAAATTGAGGGATACAAGCGTCGTGTATGAATTTGTGGCGTGTGTTATGCAAACAAGTAAATGTTTGCTCCTTTCTACAATACTGGATGTAGTGGCTAATACAAAGTAGTTTGTTAGAAGTTTATACAAAATGTCTATTTTTCATCCAGTTTGGAGGGTGGGGCCAGTCACGTGTAAGAGCTGTGTACTTAATGATTATGGCTGATCTGAGTGAGACTGTGGCATCTTGGCACAACCAGAGTATAATTACACCTTTTGACTGAGAGAAGTGTGACTTTGGAAACCAATTGAAAACATAACAAAAACAAAATTGGATAAGTCTATTCATTCACCCAGAATTTTTTTTAACCCTTCCAGCGCCAAGCATGTCGATGCTAAAAAAAAGAAATGCACTGACGATTGAAGGTCCACCAAACGATATCTGAACAGCTTATATTGTTGAGGTGCAAATTGTGGCAATTTTCTACATTCAAAAAATGTCTTAGATCATCCTTAGATATGGGATTAGCACAAAAAAGATCTCGGCTAGTGCACTTTTGAACAGCCATTACTAGCATTTCACCATACTCTTGAGTTTGTGAGTAAAACCTAGATTATGGTCAAATATCTGAAAAAAACTGTTGCCAGTGGTCATTTGCTAATGTATAGAATCCAATGTAAAATGTCTGTTACACTTCAAGAACCATGGACTATGCAGTTTCTATTACATGGTAGGATGTATGTTGTCTCAAATAAATATTTTTCTCTTGAAATATGTGAGTGTTTGCTTATTTTTAGTCATAATTCAGTTCTTCTCTTTTGTTTCTGCTTGCTCTCACGTAATTTCATTATGCAAATTGTACCCATTGACAAACCAGCATTCTACACTGTTGTCCGTTTGCAAGTCTGAGTTTTTTGCGTTCTGTCTTTTTTGGTTTTTCTTCTTGGTCACGTTCAGTAAATTGGTAACAAACAACACAATGTCAAAGGGGAAGTTGGCTAGAATATAATTTCCAGAGCAAGGCGGTGTGTAATAATATATTCAATAAAAAATTGCTAGTAGTTCAGAGGCCTCTTGTCGCCGAGTCACAATTTAGTTGAGAAATACGCTGACCTGCATATTACTTTGAAAAGTAATCTACACCAAACAGTTAAACTTCTGGCCCTGCCACGCCTCTCAATAACATTCTCTTTTCTTCCCCTAATTCCCTTCCCTTTGTGTGTGTGTGTTTGATCTTTGAGGGAATGAGTGTCGTGCAGAGATGGCAAGTGATTAAGTACAAATGCTTAAGTAGATAAGTACAGATACTTGAGTATTTACGTATGTACTTTTAGAAGTACTTTTTCTGTGAGTATTTTTTACTCCTACTCGTTGGATTTTTTTACAAAAACATCAGTACTTCTACTCCTTACTTTTCCCAAAATAGGGTCGTTACTTTTTTCTTTTTTTGCCATGACATGGTAGGACTACATGTATAGCGTGAATGAGTCAGTAGGGGCGGTACTCGGTAGACTACAGTAGCGGTTAATACTTTGTTTTCATTTAGTCTCTGGGTGTGCCCCTAAAAAAATATATCGGCTGTAAAGTGCTTATGTTTGCAAATGTTTTGTTCTTTGTACTTTATACTTTCAAACATACTTTTTGAGTACATTTCTTAGCTTGTACTTTTTACTTGAGTAGATATTTGGATCAGTACTTTGTAGTCTTACTCAAGCTGTTTTTTCCAAATGTGTTTTACTCTTACTCAAGTAAGAAATCCCGGTACTTTTGCGTTCTCTGGTGTTGTGTCATGTCATTTTATGTTCTATTTTTAAGAAAATTGTAAAAAAAATAATAATAATAATAATAACAATAATGGGGATGATCACTGATCCTCACATATTTCTTTCATACACTGTTCTACTGTGCATTTGTATCTGTATTTGAAAAGTTGAAGGGGTCCCGTGGTCCCCCAATAAAATTCTACCTAAAAAGTAACCTACCCCACCCTAATGGTATCGGCGTGTCCCTGCCGGACCCATCAGACCCCATTAGCAGACATTACTGACAACGGAACACCGCCCTTTTCCTGAAGCACTTACAAGGCTCCCGGCTTGAACAGTGTGTCATGTCCAGGAAAATGAACGCCTTCTAGCAATGTACGGTAACATTAAAGAATAATACAATTGTCATTCGGATTTAATTGATGCTGCAACCGATTTTAATCAATGATGTTTGAGGTAGATTCCAAGAAATTGAATAATTAGGATCGATCACGTGACTTGTGTTCGAGTCCGCTTCCAAACGCATCACATTGGTTGCGGAGGAGCTCATTATACGTAGTAGGAGCGGCCTCGAATGTCAACAGACGCTCCCCGTTTGCATGTCGACCGGTGCGGCTGCGCTCACCTGCACGTTCCATTAAGCTACAAGTTGGAGCTTCCGAGATAATGCGTCCACCGCGTTGGTCCTTACACGGTCACGTGGTTCTACAGGCAGCGTTGTGCGGCATCTCGGACACACCAACTCAATGCGAAGGAAACGCAACTCATTTGACAAATATTTTAGGTAACGTGAATGAAACCTGAAAGGATATGTAGCGAACACACCCTCGTCGGGTCTTCTGGTCCAACGGCAGCCATGAAGACGGCATCTTTTGTCTCGTCGGATTGCGGTAAGGTTCCACTTGGGGAAACAAATGAAATGTAACTTGCGCGAAGACGCTCCACAGCCTTCAACGCAGCGATTCCCAGGCATGTCGGCTCTCAGCAGCGCTTGAGCACCGCGGGCATGCATGAATGTAAACAACTCCATGTGTATCCATGCAACTCCGCCTGAAACGAGGAGGTGCTACTCTTTTCGTGAAAGCAGGCTGCCACGAGTGATGTCACAATCTTGTTCCCAGTTGGTCACGACAGACTAATGCTCACTGTCAATATATCTATATTGACAGTCTGAGCCTTATAGCCTTATGTAAATAATAGACCTATTTTCAAACAATGTTCATGAGAGAAAGCGGCATCAGATGGTATAAGATAAGCTTAGCTAGCTAGTTAATGGGCAGCTGAGACCAACTAGTTTGAAACTTACGCTACTCAAATTTTCTAAAAAATAAGCATCGTTAAAAAACAATGATTGTATCATCCACATGTATAACTACTTTGCTATCATAGGGGAGTGGGCTGTTCCAGTGCGCAGAATCTGGAATAATTAGAGATAGACATCCACAAATTTGATATAATGATAGTAATTAATGAGTCATAATTGTGAATTGTTACTTTAATGTGTTACTTTTATTATTATTGTTACCCAGTTTTAGAATACAAACTGCATAAACCATTTTATGTTTCTCTGCAAAATGGGTACAGTATGTTTTCGGCTATAGCCTTTTTATTGTAATGAAATATAATTACTTAAATGAAATACATCTAATAAATTACACATGATATTAATGAATGTAATAACGCTTTATACTATTATTATTATTATTATTATTATTATTTTTATTATGTTGTTGTTGTTGTCGTTGTCGTTGTCGTCGTTTTTGAACTGTGTAATTCTGTAATTCTCTCTCAATCATCCGGAGTTTCCGGTCCACGGGTCTGCGACCCACAGTTTGAGAAACTCTCTCTTTTTTTTCTCCCACGCCTGTCGCCCCCTCCATCTCTTTTTTGCCACTGATCGCCAGTCCGGCAGCGGTGTGTTTGTCACAACCGAATTGAGCTCATGACTGTTAGAGTCTGATTCGGTTTTTTAAAGAGACAAAAACCGATGCGACTGGAATGATTAGACTCCGTGTTCCCTGACTGTCCTGCCTGGAAGTTGAACATCAGGTGGCGCTCTCCACAGCGCAGCAAAAAGTTGCGCTCTAATATAAGGTAAGTGGTATAACGCATTTTAAATTTGAAAATAACAGATGTAATTATTCGCTCTCTCCACCCCATTCATGCCTATTCCGATTTCCTGCATTCAGATTGTTTTTAATTTGTTTCACTTCAATGAAGGGTTTTGGTGCAAAAATGCTGCTCTATATAGATGTGGCCAGTTCTCATACAGCAATGTCTCAAATTTGATTTGTATTTTTTTGTTGTTGACCCCTGAACGGAATGAATATAAAAGTGCATGCAATCCCTTTCTATGGACTATTTCGTTTGTGTCATGTGTGTCATGTATTCTGATTCTGAGCAACTGAAACAGCTTCAGGTTCCAACACAAACTGTTTATTCCAAGAACTCGATAAGATCTGCTCGTGTATACAAACCAAACCAACGCAGTCACGGAATTGGTCAACCCAGTGTATAACTATTTCTTCTTAGTTTAGTGGGCTATAAACTTCACACAGCATAAGTAATGCACCATCTTTAAAATTATACATTGTTTTGCCATTACACATACGATAAATGAGGAGTATTACGACACAAAGTAACTTAAAAAGTAACTCATAACTTAAGTAACTTTAATGTGATTTATTGCTCCGAAAAAGTTATTTGTTATATTACTAATTACTGGAAAAGAGGATAGATCAACGTAAATTCATTATTGTAACTTAGTTACTGAATTAACTGAGATACACATGTGCACACAGACACTAGACACACATAGGTTTATATTTCTTTTGAGCATTATGGCTGTGGTCATGCTACTGCATTCATGTGTGCGCACAGGATGCGTTTTCCACTGAGCTTAGATCATAGCACAAAGATTTTTTTTTAAGATTCTCACATTGTAGATACTTTTGCACCTCTTGCATGACAAGGTCTCAACGAGTATCCTTGGCCTCGTTCAGACTGAAAGTGCGTGTTATCTGCGTGTCGATCGGCCCGCCGTTTCTGCGCCGATACCAAAAAGGGTTTTGTTCACACTGAGGCGTAGGAATGGAGGGCATGCATGTGTGTTCACACATCCTTCAGTAAAAGTACTCCGCATCGGAGGGGCGGAGAACAAGCAGCGCAAGCAACGCCTTTCATTACCAACGTCACAGAGTGCGTTACATCAACAGCGAACAGCCCTGCCATTTGAACAGACATGCAGCGTCTGCCGTTTGAACAGACATGCACCTGCGCCAACCGTTAACTTACTATAACGTATCGTTTTGGAACTACCGGTACAAGTCGTTCTCTCACACTTCGCATCTGTTGAAATTATTATCTCACACACGCGTTTGATGGCGCTATATGAGACGGGACTTACCCGTCTATATGGCACGAGCCACGGAGGCGCCGTGCGCTTTATGTTGTGCAGGGGGACTCGGTGCACTGACCACGCAACGTCAATTTGGGAAGCACCTGCCGTTTGTGCTGCTCATTCCC
>OMKY01052767.1:0-12124 GCA_900302395.1 Bregmaceros cantori | reverse complement strand
AACCTCGTGTGAATGAATGAATCTAGGATCTATCGAACCTCGTGTAGAATGAATGAATCTAGGATCTATCTAACCTCGTGTAGAATGAATTAATCTGGGATCTATCTAACCTCGTGTAGAATGAATTAATCTGGGATCTATCTAACCTCATGTAGAATGAATGCATCTAGGATCTATCGAACCTCGTGTAGAATGAATGCATCTAGGATCTATCGAACCTCGTGTAGAATGAATGCATCTAGGATCTATCGAACCTCGTGTAGAATGAATGCATCTAGGATCTATCGAACCTGCGAGGGTGAGCTTGGCAGAGTAGATGCGTCCCTCCACTTCCAGCGAGTACTCGGCGACATCCTCTGGCTGGCAGTTCTTGATGGTCACCGTCAGTTCCTTGCCCTCCTTCTTGATCTCCACCTTGTCGGAGGAGACCAGCTCAGCGTCGCCCTTCAGCCACTTCCAGTTGGGCGTGTCCTTGAAGAGCTCACACTTGAAGGTGGCTGTATTTTTGGGCTTCACGTGCTGATCCCTCAGAGGCTTCACGATCCAGTCTTTGATGATCTCTGCTCAAGACATTTGGTTCATTGAGGACCATCCATTCAACTGTTTGGTTTGTACCCTATGTTCTGAAATCCCCATATTCCGGATGGTCATGGGTCATTTAGTCACAGTAGTCCTTTAGTCACAGCAGGGTTACGGGTTAAACATAACTCACACTAACCCCTACCCCAACCCTAACCCCTACCCCAACCCTACTGTGACTAAATGACTGCTCCCATTCCAATATCCCTATGATAAGATAGGGATTTCAGAAGATAAGGATTCGCAAGATAGGGTTTCCAGAAGATAAGGCGTTCACCGAGGAATTCCTTCTGCCAAACATGTTATGGTGCAAAGAGGTGAAGCGTGGTTTTATATTTACTATGTTCATTCTGTAAAACCCAATAATATTTCTAGGATTTCTCTTTTGATGACAGGTTTACTGTTTGTTGAAACCCAATACAACCAGGTCTTCAGTCTTCTAGATTACAAATCCACACTACTGAGCAAGATTGCAATTTTTCAGTCAAAACTGTTGAGGTATTTGAAAACGTCTAACCAAGAACATTCAGTGCAGCAGCTCAGTCTGTTAAGACAGTGCACTACAAAGCACCCATATGCAGAGTTGTGCAATTGCTTCTCCTCACCGACAGCTTCCCTTTACAGCTAATCGTGAATAAAGCCGAAAATGCCTCGAATAGGCCACAAAATAACCCCCCCCCCACAAGATAGCATTCTTATGATAAGTTGGTGGTTGAGAGCAAGCTGGGAATTTCAATTTTGTACGATGTTCTGCTGTGGAGGAATCGTGTTTTGTGTTTTTCCCAATCTTGCGCAAGGTCAACTCACCAATCACTTTCACTGTGCTCTGTGTCTGGATCTCGGGCTGGTTAGCCACTTCGCAGGTGTAAAGGCCGGCGTCGTCCTCTGAGGAGTTCTGGATGGTGACGGCGTGCGCCATGCCGATGACGGTGATGGACACCTTGCCGGTCTTCTTCTTCAGCACCTGTCCGTTCCTCTTCCACACCACGTCCCTCTCCTTGTTCAGCTCACAGGTCAGGTAGATGGGCTGGCCCTTCAGAGGAGCCGTCTCCTCTGGAAGCTCTTTAGTGAACACCACCGGCAACTCTGTGCAGGAAAGACATTTTGAAATAAAAAAATGAGGTTATTTTGTTCAATAATTTAAAAATACTTAAATAGCCAAACCAGTTTTTCTTTCAATAATATCATTGATTCATTTAGCCCTTCTGTTGCACTGTATTACGGCACTACTATGAGTCACTTTTAGCTGGTTTGGCTATAGGTCATAACAGCTTTGGTGGATGAAAAAAAAGTAATGGTTTTAAATCCTACACCCAAGCGTGATTTCTCTATACTTGATGCAATATTTAACTTAAGAAAATGAAATCTAAAATGGATATTTCAGAGTCAAAAACCAGGATTTTATTTTTTGGCAAAACAATATAATTGTTTGCCTTCATTGGCATAGACATCTCTGGAGGGAAAACTGTTCTGGTATTCACAATGTCTTTGTATGAAAGATATTGATTTATAAACATACATGCATTATAAAATGTAACCCACGTGGAAGATCAAACACATGTTTGTGTGTGTGTTTGTGCGTGTGTGTGTGACTGTGTGTGTGAGACTGTGTGTGTTTGTGTGGGAGCGTGCGGGCGACCAGCAGCCTGCAGAGTTGTGCAGAATGCTTAAAAAAACAACAACAAAAAACCCAGCATAACACCGCATGACACGCTGTGTAAGAACCGCAACAGGGCGCTGCCGCGGTTTATCAACTATTGCGATATATCGTTCAGCCTTGCTGCAGATGTTTTCAAGAAGAAGCTCCAGACACATCTCTTTGACCTAGCTTATAACAAGGATGTTGTTGGAAATAACAAATGGAAGAATTGATTAAATGTTGGTGCATTTCTGTAGCCTATAACTAATATAATCATACTTAATCACCAACTTACCGATGGAGGGCTAGGCCCTTACTGCGGTCACGTGACCAGACTTCCAGGTAGAAACGGCCACTGGGAAATGTAGTTGGCTTGTGCTGAGCATGTTTGCCGGTGGCGTCAATCGCAATCTAGCAATGCAAGCTCTAGGATCACTTGCACTGATGGGATGCCACCCATACTACCAGCACTAAAAGTACAATGTTTTCGTACCACTACGGTGCAAAGTTTGAAATATATTTTGAGAAAACATACCTTCAACAATGAGCTTGGCCGAACATTGGATCTCCTTGCCAGCGTTCTTGGCGATGACTGTGTACTCCCCAGCGTCTGACAGCTGCACGTCAATGATGTTGAGCTTGCGGTCTTTGCCGTCAGAGGTGAACTTGTGCTTGGGGCTCTCGCGGAGGTTTCCGTCGTCCTTCCTCCAGGACGTGATGGCCGTCGAGGGCGACACTTCGCACTCAAACAAAGCGGACGAACCGATGCCGTCGCCCTCCGACAACACGATGTCTGTGAGCTTTTTGATGAATTTGAGAGGAACAGCTTTGAGCTTAAATCCTCCGAAAGGATCCTCTGGCGGAGACGGGCCCTTTCCAGGAGAGGGCGTTTGCTTGGCTGCAATGTACATCATTTGTAAATAGTCACGCATCACAGTCCACTCACACACATTAGTGTGGATTGCCTTGACACCTAAGGTCCAGTGGCTCTGGCCCCTCTCTAAACTAATGTGTGGAACTATGGCAAAAGAAAACTGTGGTAATTTTTAACACTACATTTCACTGTCCCACATTAGCCAACTGATTGTCCCACATTAGGAAGTTGCAAAAAATATTGGACACACTTTAGGACAATCCATCCTCCATTACGGGGCTCAAGAGCATGTTCAAGAGGATGTCATTGGTGCGTTCCTTTAGAATTAAGAAAAGTTATGAGCGTCTTATCAATTAATTTAATGCTAAGCACATTTAAAATATTACTATTGATAATAATCGTATGAATCTCTTTTGAGTAGATCCACACAGCTTGCTTACAATGCTTCGTCTACCGCGCCATGCTGTGCAATAGAGGTCTATCAACTTCCATATAAAATATTAATCAACACATGATGCGCTAATACATACTTACCTTGCAATTCTAAAGTGTTTAAATGATTACTAAGCAGCGTATAATTAATTATAATTCCTTGTGAAGAGAGCATCAACTGGGATATAATACCTTGAGAGGACTCCATTTTACATTATATCCATTAGAGGTGTAGTATATTATATATAATATATAACGGTACACCATTACTATATATACCAGAAACAGAGATTGTCATTACTATATTAATTGGGTTAAAAAAATACTGATATACCATTACCAGTGAAAATTGATAAGGAACTCATCCTTTAATGTTAACAAATGTGACAAATATACCATGTCTATTTTATATTTATATAATAATAATAATATTATATTATATCATTTTTATATGAATATATTCTTTGTATATGATGATGAAGTATTAACACAATGCAAAACATACCCTTGCGCGTTGCGACTAATACTGTTTAATCACAATATTAATTGTGTTAGTTATGTAGGTTTTAGTAGTGACTAGTGATAGTAGTATTAATAACATAGTGTAACAGCAGCGCTATTGGTTCATTTGGGAATTTGCAATGCATTTGTAAAGGTTCATGTTGTAAAGTTTTGCTTGTTAATTTTGTTTTGTACAGAGCCAATCAAACATGTCAAATTTATATCAATTAGCCAATTCATGGCCAATTATTATATCATATTGTAGGTACGTTCAAAACAGTGTATAAAAGTGTAACTTTGTGTTACTAAGGATAAAGGTGAAATAATAAAAAATTAAATAATTATCATTAAAAAAGAGGATAAATCATTACAGATGCTATCTGTTTGCGTAGCTGAAAGACAATTAGTAAACATACCTCACAGATATTTACAAAGCTGTGTAGCATTAGCTTTTTAGCAGCAGCATTAGTAGCAGTTGTAAATGCATAATATTAACATTAGTCCAGAAGCATTATTGTCAGCAGAAGCCAAAGAACTCATTTCCAAGTGAATCAAATCAAGAAACCTTGATTTGAGCGAAATGATCCAATTCCCAAGGACAGGTAATGCAGAGGAGTGCTGCAACAGGCTGTGAAATCATTCTCCCAATCTCATAAACACTTCAAGATCAATACAAGTGTGTTCAGCCCACTACACACAGAAGGCCTGGGGTGCTGAGTTAGACAAGAGGGGCACTTGAGTTGACTGATGTCAATGCAAGGCAATGCTGCCGGAACCTTCTGTGTGAAATGGGCATAGTGTGTTTGTACAGTCATTTAGGAGCCATGGTTAACGCTGAAGATGGGGCTCAAAGAACAGATTAGCTTAAATTGTGGAAACCACAGCAGTTATTGTGTTCTGAACTTCAGAAGAGTTTAGAAGGGGTGATTGTATGTTGAGGCGACTATAGAGCTCATGGTCAGAAAAAGAAGTGAAGATGAAGGCATGTTTACAAAAATCCTTTGCCGCTAGATCTAAGGAGACCGGACCTGTGACGCTCAACAGAGTGAGCTAACCAGTGATCCATGGTAATAGTTTCAGGTAAAAAAAAAAATTAAAAATTAAGTAATTATATGCAACGTGTGTGGAAGAGGTTGTGCATTTAGTAAAGTGGGCCATCCATCCACATTAATAAGGGCGACAAGGCTTGTGATGCTTGAAAGCTTTGAGTGATGGATGAAAAGTTATTTTAGAAGATTTTAGAAAGTTATATTAATATAATATGTGAAGTAAAAGTAGAATAGATTAGTACAATAGCTTTAGTAAAAGGGAATATTTCTTTTTTTTTTAAAGCACCATGATACTGGTATTAATGTCAGAGCCTATTGTTCGGGATTTAGTAAAAGATTGGAAGAATCACACCAAAAATGTGCAATGTATTTGTTTGACAATATAAAAAAATAAAGGTGAATATGTGAAGACTTGCGGCTTTCTGGATAGATTATGGCTTCGTCACGGTGCAGCAGTGAACATCATGCAGAAGTTTGGTAAAGATCAGAAAGAATGGCAGCAATCGCAACGTGCACACTGCACATGTGCCAGACAAGAGTGGAAAGGAGTGGTTGCAATTCACACTGACGTGAGAATTACAAACTTACGTTTCATTCCAGCTCCGAGCCCTCTGCCTCTTCCGCGTCCTGCTCCTGGGCTACCTGTTGTCTCAGCAGGTGTTCCTTCTGTTTATGGACCAGCCAGTTAGTACACGAATGGGCTAAAGATGTATGTGCATGTCTATTTGATTAACACACAGCTGGGAACACAATGCCCAAGATTACCTTCAAGTTAGGTGTGTGATTGTGAAACATTGATAAAGATAGTAAATGAATGAAATGTGGTAAAAGAATAGAAATCACACACACACATGTAGGATCATGGTTTGAACTTATGGAGTAAGAACACTATGAAGGAAAAACACATGAAAAACATGAAACAAAAACACGGAGACAAACATGATGGTTGATGATGTGGAATCTTCCCAGGGTGGGATTACCATCCATGACATTGACAATACAGATGGAGGACGCATGACGATGACAAGTATCAACAATGACAACATACATACATTTAGACGTAAAAGGGACACAAGAGATCAATTCATTGATGGATGCAAATGGATGCATTAATGGAAGGAATGAGCAGATTATTCAGGGGTGATGAGGAGAAGGATGTCAGTGGCCCCCCGAGCGAGTCTGGTGACATCACCATCTCACCTCTCCTCCGAACACCTGGCGTTTCTAAGGCATCCTCTTCTTCCATCGGCCAGTCTTCTAGGCTGTCCTTGGGAACCAGCTCCCAGCCCCAAGCTTCCTCCTCTGCTTGACCCTCTTCTGGCTGAGGTTTCTCTTCAAACACCATTTCTTCACGGTGTGTTGGAATTCTTGCAAGCTGTACGGTTCCTGGGGACACCTCTTTGGACATGGGCACGGTAGTCTTGACTGGCTCTTCTTTAGGAGAAGCTTTTGATGGAACCTTTTTAAGAGCGACAGCCTCGACTGAATCTTTTGGGGTCACTGCCTTTGGGATTTTCTTTACTTTGTCCACACTTGGTTTCTTCTCAATAGCTGGTAATTCTGGTTCCTTGGACTTGGTTTTATCCTCTTTTGGCGAAGCTGTCTTTTTCATTTCAACCCTCTTGACCTGGTCAACTGGCTTTGCGGCTGTCTGTGCAATATCGCCTTTTTCTCTCGGTGAGACTTCTTTCTTCAATGGTTTGGATTCATCTACCCCCCGTCCTGGTGACTCGGAAGGTTTAGTAGGCACCTTCTCTGTAGGCACCTTCTCTGAAATCTTCTCCGGGACTTTTGGTGTTTCTGTCTTCTTGGCAGTGGGCTCTAGTTCCTTTGTCTTTGGCAGTTTATCTTTGGCAATGGGTGAAGTTTTCTTTTCAGCGCTGGGTTTCTCTTCTGCTGATACTTCCTTGGGCTTTGAGAATGGCTTTAATTTTACATCCTCCGATTCCTGTTCTTTTGGAGTGATTCTCTTTCCCTTGAATGATAGTTTATTGGGATCATCTTCAGGTGTTTTGTGTCTAGGTGCTGGGGTCTGTGGTTTCACTTGTGGCACCTCTTTCTCTCCTATTTCTTCAGCTTTCTTTGACGATGGCCGCACTTCATCTTCTGGCCTAACCCTCTCTCTCTTATCAAAGCTGATAGGTTCCCGCTCTGGAGACCCCTTCTTATCAATCACAGGCTCTTCTGTGGATTTGGAAGGCCTGTCGAATGGTTTCAACTTGATTTCTTCTGGCTCCATTTCATCTGAAGGTAACCTCTTGACTTTCTTCAAGGCCATACTTGGTGGAGTTGGTTCTTTAGTGGCAGGTATTTTGGGAGTTTTCTTAATTGAAATAATATCTTCTGGTTTACCATCTTTAGGAGAGGGCTTCTGGCGTTTCCATGAAGTTTCGTCAACTGAATCTGGTTGCTTTACTTCTTTGGGTTTCAGAGGTTCTGATTCCATCAGTGTGGGCTTCTCCTCCCTAGGTTTCCATTCTGGTGGTGTCCGGTGGACAAACTCTGGTATTTCCACAGACAAACGCCTGTGAACCATCTCCTCAACATCGACCACTGTGGTTGTGGTGGCCGTTAGCAGCACAAGTTCTGGTTCTGGTTTGGTTGGTACAGATGGGATCTTCTTGAGTGTGATGACCTCTTGTTCATACTCAGCCTCCCTTACGATCTTGGATGACTTCTTCAGGACCGGTATCTCGAATGTTCCATCATCATCCTTGTGGACTTTACCTTTTTGTGAAGAAGAATTTCTCAAGAGTTCACATAGCACATTGCACAAACAGCACCAAACAAACAAATTGACAAACAAACACAGAACTAGCTAGACAAGGAGTAATACATAAAACAACAACAAAAACAAGATAACAACAAGAACAACAGCAACCTTAACAGCAAATTATACTTCAGTCAAGCTAGGCTAAAGTAAATACAATTAGTCATATGTATAAAGAAAGTGCAGTGACACAAATGTGTCTAAGTCTTAATGTGGAGCACTCTTACCTTTCTTGACTCCTCCTGGTGCTTCCTTAGGTCCTTTGGTTTCATCTGATTTAAAGGTAGAATTCAGAATGAGTTAATATGAGAAATATACACATTTTCTGTTATAGGTGCCAGACCACAGAGACAAGCTTAAGCCAAGTGAAGCCAAATGAAGGATTTCATTGTAATCCAGTCAGGATGTCACTCAAATACATACAAAACAGTATGAGCAAAAGATGTGAAAGCGAAACGAAAAGTGCAAAAAAGTAATTGTGTGTGTATATGGTTTGGACATTAGTTGAAATACAGTCATGAGAGCTGCTTTGATTAAGACAAGACATGAGCATAGACAATAACAAGCAACAGCCTTTCTTCAATTAAAGAATGATTGAAGGTGTACTTGTAAGGAAGTTCTTTCAAAGGCTTATGAAGATCTATACCTGCTCCAGGGATGGGTGTCGTCTTTGGGGTCACAGGCTTAGGTTCATCGCTTGGCTTTTTGGCAACTTCTTTAGCCTTGGATTCTTGAATCACTTCAAGTGTAAAGAGAATGTGTTGTAGCCAACACAAGAGATGAGTAAGACAGGTTTCGGCAAAAGGTTAGTTAACCTAAAAGACAACAGCTGGGCATTATCCATAAAATACCTGGCTTAGGTTCTTCCAAACCCAGTTTCTTAACAGGTTTAGCCTGTTCGGGACCCAGATGTTTCATGCTTTCTTCACCAACTTGTGGGGCAACCTGTGGTTTACCCACTTCAAATACAAATAAAATGAATTATATTTCAAATTAAGGCAAATGTGTTGAAATGTATTGATGATGGCTTATATAGCAAGATGCAAGACTTCATAATGAAAGTGCTGAAGTACCTGGCTGTCTATCTTTCCGCTCTCCCATTTCCTCTTTGGGAGAGGGAATCTTGCTCTTTCCAACAGCTTGACGGTCATCTTGTGCTTCAATGTAAAGATTAGGAATTACTGAAGAACATTTATTCAAGAGGGGCATTGACAATCAACATGACACATATCACATGACAGATATCACAATCACAATGGCATACCAAGACAAACAGTACCTTGTTTGGGGCTAACTGCCATTGGGGTAGTCTCTTGTGGAGCTGTCTCCTTCATGGGCACTGAATAAAATCAAGACCACCATGAGAACCGTTTCCAAAGAGCGAGTTTTTGACTCTGATGTTTAAGAGAACACTACACAGTTCAACAGACTTCAAACATGAAATAGAAAGACAAAGAAACAGAAAAACAGACACACAAGTAGGTGACAATGATGGGTGGTGGTTGGAACAGAGAATGAAGTCTCCAGTCACAAGATGTGATAATATGTGCTCTTAAAGAGGTGAGGAAACACACTGTGCCAAGAATGGTGGTATGGATATGCTAGAAGATCCTTGAAAGAGTGCACACAGTGCCTGACGGTGCTGATAGGTGCTCTGGTAACACAAGTGATTTAAACTATTTTCTCACTACCTTTGTAAGAAACACCAACAGCATGACTGTTCTTCCCTCCATCTCCCAAAGAATATGTCTTTGCTTCATCCTCTTTGCATATGGAATAATCCTTTTGGAGACTGGCATCTTTGTGGTGCTCAGGAAGATGTATGGCCAATGGTGTGGTACTCATAGATTCTGAGCAGCTTAATTCAGCTTTGACATTTGCTGCTGATGTAGCAGTGTGAATAGGTTTCTTTTTTACTTCAGATTTTGTTGTGCTTGGTTGAACTACATCTGGTATCAATTGACCTTCATCAATCACATTATATTGTGCTGTTTTCTGAGTATGCTGCACGGTTTCAGTTGGGATTTGTGGTACTTTTTGTGGTTTCAAGTCACCCCTTTTAACGACAGATTTTTCAGCTATTTCTGTTATTTTCAGAGGACAAACAATTCCATATGTGCTTTGGACATCCATAGAAGTACCCTGGGGTGTTCCTAGTGAGACGTCCTCCAATTCTTCAACCATTTCCCCAATCTTGTCATATGATTTTATTTCAACCGCTTCAACATCTTGTTTTGATTTATCCTTTTTGACATCTCTTTCTAACTTTTCCACTTCTGACATTTCCAAAGCACTGACCTTCTGGTCTTTTACTTTACCCATTTTCAATTCTCCAAGCATTTCTTCAACTTTGTGATCTGATTTCAGTTCCATCGGTTGGATTTCTAGTTTCTGTTCATCTCTTTTAACAACACGTCTTTCAGCTTTTTCTGAGTCTGTTGTTTTTAATTGATCAGTAATACCATATGTGTTTTGGATCTCAGCAGGAATTGATTCTCTAACCATTTGCTCAATCTCATGATCTGATTTTGTTTCAGTCTGTTGAACTTTTCGTTTAAATCCATTCCTTTTAACCACACATGCTTTTGTTTTCTCTTCTTCTTCTATTTTCAAAGGACTAACAATACCATATGTGTTTTGTACATCAACAGAACTTGACTGAAGTATTTCAAGTGGAATTTTGTCTAATTTTACTAACTGTTGTCTTTCAGACAGAGGTTCTTTAGAAGAAAGGTCAAATGCATCTGTAAGTATGGGTTGATCTATCAATTCTCCAGCATTTTCCCCAAACTTTTGAACAGTTTTTGTTTTGGTCTTTTCAACATCTAGTGTTAAGTCATTCTTTTTAACAACAACTTTTTCAACCTTTTCTGATTGTGACATTTCCAAAGCACTGACCCTTTGGTCTTTTACATTATCTATTTTATATTCTCCAACCATTTCCTCAACTTTGTGGTCTGATGTCAGTTCCACCTGTTGGATCTCTGGTTTCAGTTCATCTCTCTTAACAACATGTCTTTCTACTTTTTCTGTGTCTGTTTTTTTCAAAGGACTAACAATACCATATGTGTTGTGTACATCAACCCTACTTGACTGGAGTGTTTCAAGTGGAATTGTCTCTATTTTTGATAACTGTTGTTTTTCAGACAGCGGCGGTTTGAGAGAAATTTCTTTAGCATCAACTGCATCTGTAAGTATCATCTGATGTTTTACATCAGTTACCAATTCTACAGCATTTGTTGTTTTGGTCTTCTGAATATCTAGTTTTACTTTATTCTTTTTGACAATGTCTCTTTCTACCATTTCTGCTTGTGATGTTTCCAAAGCACCCTTGTGATCTGATGTCAGTTTCATCTGTTGGACTTCTGGTTTCAGTTCATCTATTTTAACAACATGTCTTTTGAATTTTTCTGTGTCTCTTATTTTCAATTGATCAACAATGCCACATGTATTTTGGATCTCAGTGGAAATCGACTCTCCAACCATATGCCCTATCTCATGATCTGACTTTGTTTCAATCTGTTGAACTTCTGGTTTCAATTCATGCCTTTTAATCACATGTCTTTTTGTTTGCTCTGCTTCTGCTATTTTCAAAGGACTAACAATACCATATGTGTTTTGTACATCAACAGAACTTGACTGGAATGTTTCAAGTGGAATTTTCTGAGCTTTCGATACCTGTTGTTTTTCAGACATAGTTTCTTTGGGAGAAATGTCTTTAACACCAGGTGCATCTATAGGTATGGTCTGGCGTTTTACATCAGCTATCAATTCTCCAGCATGTTCCCCAATCTTTTGAACTGATTTTATTTTGGTCTTATTAACATCTGGTTTTAATGCTTTGTTTTCAACAACATCTCTTTCTACATTTTCTCCTTTTGATATTTCCAAAGCACTGACCCTCTGGTCTTTTACTTTACCCATTTTAAATTCTCCAACCATTTCTTCAACTTTGTGATCTGATTTAAGTTCCTTCTGTTGGACTTCTGGTTTCAGTTCATCTCTCTTAACAACATGTCTTTTGACTTTTTCTGTCTCTGTTATTTCTAGTTGATCAACAATACCATATGTATTTTGGATCTCAGCAGAAATTGACTCTCTAACCTTATGCTCAATCTCATGATCTGACTTTGTTTCAATCTGTTGAACTTCTGGTTTCAATTCAACCCTTTTAACCACATGTCGTTTTGTTTGCTCTGCTTCTGCTATTTTCAAAGGACTAACAATACCATATGTGTTTAGTACATCAACAGAACTTGACTGGAGTGTTTCAAGTGGAA
>OMKY01052765.1:6350-18424 GCA_900302395.1 Bregmaceros cantori | reverse complement strand
TAACATGACAATGACACGTGTGGAAGGAAAATCCTTCCATATGCCACAATCTTGGATATTATGCCATAATATATATGTATATATATATATCCTACAAATTGATCAAAGCTGGCCTATGAGCCCTAGCACAGGATGTCTGCAGACATCCTGTGCTAGGGCTCATAGGCCAGCTTTGATCCATTGTCATACAACCAAGCCTCACCGATTCAGCTGCTCAAATCAGAGTCACACCTACCGTGGACACCTGGACATCCTGCCAAAAGGTCAAAAGTTAATTAACATATCCCCATTCTCCCGGATCCGAGAGCGTCTGGCTCTAAGGTCACACCCTCAAAGTCACACCTCTCCTGTCCATGAGTATAACTATAGGTCTCTGTCAAACACCAATGACCATTTCTCGTGGGCACGAGCGTGAGATGGTCCAGAGAACTCTCTCTCCAATGAGGGGTTCTCTGAATATATATAATATATACATATATATATTATGTAATGTAATATATATGTATATATGGTACGTTTGTTATTTTCCTTGAAAAGAAATCCAGTAGACTGTTCTGTGTCATGTCCCAATTGTTCATTGATTCAATATCCAAATGTGAATCCTATTTTGTGTTATATGTAATTAAAGTTGTAAAATGTACTCCTGGTACGTGATATCAATCCTGACAAATTGATGTAGTCATATATACACAAAATAATCCTTAACACACAACATTAGCATATCAACATGACAACAATAGCATGGCATTAACATATCAACATGACAACGATAACATGACAATAACATTACATTATCAACATTACAACAACAACATGGGAATAACACATCAACATAGCGACAACATGGGAATAACATATCAACATAACAACAACAACAACTTGGGAATAACAACATGACAACAGGGCATCTGTATTTGAACGGTATGGAACAATATGGAGCAGCAACAAAATTATAACATAGTAATAACATTGTAATAATCATAATAACATTGTAATAATAGTAATAACATTGTAATAACATTGTAATAACATTGTAATAATAGTAATAACATAAAAACGATGTCAGTGTATGCTGTTAGTCACCTGGAAGGGGGGCGGTGTGGAGACAGCTGGCAGCATGTTGGCTACAGCTGCCGTGTTAGCGTGCTCAGCCTGTAGGGCCAGCGGGGGGAGCAGGTCCATGCCGGGCAGCTTCCCGTCCTCCAGCAGCTTGGTCGGACCCCCGAACACTGGGTACTGACCCGGCAGAGCCACTAGAAGAGGTCACACAGTAGTCAGCATCTGGCCATCGTATTTCACTATCTCTGCTTGTAGCATGATGAATTAAAAGAAATGAATAAATAAATAATAATAATTTTATTTGAGGCGTTCAGGTGTAGGCTTGGTGGAAGAGATGTGTTTCAAGGGGGGATTTGAAAGAGTCAATGTAGTCAGAGTTTCTGATGGTGGAGGGAGTACGTTCCAGAGTTTGGGGGCCGAGTGGCTGAAAGCGCGGGACCCCATGGTGGAGAGACGGGCTGGAGGGATGATGAGGCTGATGGAGGAGGCGGATCTGAGTGTGAATAACTACCTATCAATCTAAAACAAGAGGAAAAATAGCACAAGGTCCCTTTAAAGAATTGCTACATCTGTACTTGCAAGCATTGAGAGGTTGCACAAGTTGGTGTCCCAAGGAGGGTTTGGAAAGGGATTGAATGCTTAACTGTGGATTAACATTGCACACAGCATAAGACGGGCTCGCTTGTAGGAAGCGCACACACACACACACACACACACACACACACACACACACACACACATCATTCCAATCATTCAATTATGAAGTTATAAGTTAGCCTGCGAGGGCTAGCTAAGCTATGCCAGTCTGCCTGTTTTACAAACTCATATTTTATTTATTTACTCATATTTTCAAGCAAAATTACACACAAAAAGGGTGTCACAAGAGAAAAACATCTAATTAGGACTATTTTGTTTGTTTTGTTCCTCTGAGAGGAAACACAATGTCACAATAAGTAGGGTGGATTGCCCTAAAGTTCCAGTGTCTCTGGCTCCTCCCAACGTTAATGAATGTCAGTGAAACTATGGTAAAAGCAAATTTAGCTATTTAGGTTGTATCTACACATTGGCAAAATGTAGCCCACTTACTGATTAAAAACTGCAATAATTAACAAATAAGTGAGGGATTGCAATTCAATACTCATAGGTTACTTTTCATTGTACATTTTAGTTAGCTAGTGTGAAAGTGAGACGAGGGGGAAAGACATCGCAGAAAGAGAGAGGGAGGTTCCTGGATAAAGCATGATGATTTCATATACACACACACACACACACACTGTCTGATCATTGGAGAACCTGGTAAGATGATATTTGATGTTTGGGGAAAGATTGTGTATTCGGCAAACCGTGACATTTAGGGAGACAACCAGCTAAAGCTAAAATCTCACGTTTGCAACTTCAGTGTCATCCTGTCTTTGAGTGAACAACAATGTTAAACCCAGAGTTTGTATAAAACTAGGGTTAAAGATTGTCCTGCCTGGTACTGAGTAACTCTCAAAGTCCATGCAGGGCATACACTGCCTGTGTGATGCTCATAAAATACAAATCACTCCAACAATACAATTTATGTTGTATAGCACCAAATAACAACAGAAGTTGCCTACAGGCACTTTACAGAAAGAAGAATGATTTATAATTTTGATTTGTACTAGTATAATGGGTGTGAAATTACCACCGGGGGTTCTAGGGATAACTACACACAACGCAAAACAGGACGGTAGAATCACAGTCACATGGTGCATGACGGGAGATGGGAGCTCACACAAAGCAGCACGGGAGGGGCTGGGAACGAGTTAACTTTCATATCCACATGTTGGAAAATAGTCGAAGACAGGGCAAAGAAAATGGCACCATAAGTCATGTTCAGCTTAGAAATGTAACCATAACCTCCAGCCGAACTATAGACTGACTGCCATTTACCTAAGCAATCGACTGGTATTTTTTGGGAACCAACGGTGCTCAACTCAGGATATGGGTTGTTTAGTTGGAGGTTATGGTTACATTTCTAGGGTGAACATGACTCCCGGTGCCATTTATTTAGCCCTGTCTTCTACTTTTTTCAACATCTATTCAATAGGAGCACACACCTACCACGTTATTAAAAAAGGATGGTGGTAATTGTTATTCCACATCCAAATAGTGCACATCTGTGGCCCACAAATGCATGATCCAACTAGAAGCACTCATAGATTGCAAACCTGTGCCGTAATTGTACAGAAAAATAGTAACCGATCCATGCACAACTTTTTCAGTTATCTTAGGGACAAATCAACCAACGTGAACGAAAACATAACCTGCTCGGCGCAGGTAATAATCTGCACACCCCGTTCCATTTATTCATTTTCATGGGAGTTAGAAGCAAGATGGACAGATACATTATCGGCATGTAACCTGGAAATGTGGAAAGGAGAAAGGGGACTGACTTGTTCCAGGTTTGAGAGTGACCGGGTTGACGGAGGCGGCCAGCTCCAAGCTGGGCATCAGGTCGTAAGGCGTGTCTGACTGTTTGGTCTTCCCCTCGTGGTAGCGGCTGTAGATGCCACGACCGGCAGAGTAGCCTCCCAGGTACGAGCCCCGCGGGCCTGGGGTGCGCGCGCTAGATGGCACGCGACCCCGTCCTCGCACAGTGCCTGCTTGGAATATCATACACATGAGCAGTCATTAATAAAGGTTCTATTGATTATAATTAGATAGGCACGATATTCACCTCAGTAATATCGGCCGATAATAGCTTAAATAAAAATCTATCAATATCGGAACCAAAAAATACAATATTGGTTTTTCGATCAAAGTATAGCAAGTTGTACCTTTCTGGAAAGCTCTCCTGTTCTCGACTATGGATTTCAATGATTCGTAACATTTTGATGAATGTTGAAGTTCAACTTTAGCTCCATTGTTAATTCATTAATTACATCAGTGAAAGAGATGTCAGTTTAATCGCTTTTCTGCATCTTTGACTTGCAGACAAGCATTTATATATAGTAATACTGATTAATCCAGTAATGTTATGACACTATGCCTTATTTATGGCATACGTACGAGTGTGAGTGAATTCCAATACAGCCAATATGAAATATGTTTTGATATTGGTTATCAGATCAGCATCACAAATTAAGGGGTTCAACAATATTGGAATTTAGGATATTGGTAAAAAAAATGTATATATCTCCATATAATTAGTCAAGCTTTTTTTATGGAGGAGTTCAGAAGTCGGACAAACTGATCACTGATCAGAAAGATGAAACAAATCAGGTGACAAATACTGGACGGGGCATTAGATTTACCATTATATTATGAGGATCGGAATGGGTGGAATTAAAACGCAATTAGGGCGTGGATGGGAAGCCATTTTTTACAGAGGAGGAAAACGTGCAAATGTTTTTTGTTTTTTTTAGCAGACATGAATCTTTCTAGAGAACATGGTTAACCCGTTGCTGAATGTTCCATCGAATCAGCCCCATTCCATGGAATTCAACATCTTCCACAGAATTTTCCTAGCTGAGCCAAGGAATTTGTAAGCCAAGGAATGCTTCATCCCTGACTAATAATAGAAGCAGTCAATAACTTGCTGTGGAATAAGAAATCTGAGGGCTGGCTGTAGAGTTTGGCCAATTTAATAATACTATAGAAGAAATAGGATATGTGAATTCTGTGTTTTAAAAGTTGTTGAAGATGAGATCCATTTTCTTTTGTACTGTTTAAGTAGAGATGGCAAGTAATGAAGTACAAATACTACAGTACTGTACATAAGTAATTTTTTTTCTGTGAGTACTTTCTACTTGTACTCAGTAGATGTTTAACAAAAATATCAGTACTTCTGCTCCTTTCCCGTTTTCACGTTTCCCAAACAATGTTTTTTTCTTTCTTCCTTTTTGTCCTGCAACGACATGGTAGGACTACATGTATAACGATGCACGAGTACAGTAGCAGGCAATAACTAGTTTTCATTTAGTCTCTGGGTGTGCCCCTCCATCTGTGGCCCACAAATGCATGATCCAACTAGAAGCACTCATAGATTGCAAACCTGTGCCGTAATGGTACAGAAAAATAGTAACCGATCCATGCACAACTTTTTCAGTTATCTTAGGGACAAATCAACCAACGTGACCGAAAACATAAGCTGCTCGGCGCAGGTAATAATCTGCGCACCCCGTTCCATTTATTCATTTTATCTATTTTCAATAGCAACGGCCGATATTTCGGACACTAGAGTTGGCATCATCAAAATCATTATAACATTATAAAATTCAACAATCACCACAAAAAGTCAAAAGTAATTACATTTGTAACTATTTGACGTGGTCGTTCGTCTTTGACTACCAGCGTGCCATGTTTTTGTAATTTAGGTAATTTTTTATGCATCTTGCAATGCATTACGGGTTATATTGCTTTGTCTAGGTTACATCAAAGCTCACTAGTGCATTGTGGGATACTTTGAGTGCAGTGATTTCGACGCAGCCATTAATTCATGTAACCTGTGTGTGTGTGTGTGTGTGTATGTGCACAGTGCATCATGGGTAATTCGCCCATTCATACCTCACGTAAACTATGGATATGGGTACGGATGGAGCACTTCACACGTTATCTTTGTCGATTACGTGCGTAAATTGACACGGATCTGGGGACCTTATGATTACATGCGAACGGATGAAACGGAGCAATACTACCGGAAAATGTGGGGGGTGTTATTGAGTATAAATAGCTATTGTTGCACACGGTAACGTAAAAGACGCTCAGATATATGAAGGCGGCAACGCGTGGAACGTGTGGACAGATTGCGTACGTAATTGGCCACACATAGGGTATGAATCGGCCTAGTTAGCTTAGACGTGGTTTCAGTACAGTATTTATGTATCAGTAAATGATACATAAATACTGTGTAGAATTATTACGTCTGAGCACCACAGTAGCTCAGTCTCTAAAGACTGAGCTACTGTAGATCGAGAGTCGTGCTTCCCCTCATTGACAGCTTTCTTTGTTCCCTTTTCCAGCTAAACCTAAATAAAGCTGAAAATGGTCCAAATGGGCAGCAAAAAAATATATTAAAGAGAAGGATTATTACATATTATATAGGTGACATAACATCAAGAATTATATAAATATTTTTAAAACAATTTCACAATGTCTGTCATCTAAAAACAAAAATTTCAATTTATAGACGAGTTCGGGGGGTACTTCCGGTTAAATTTGCACTATGAACGTCACTTCCGGTTCCATTTGTTTCAACGTGTTTTGAACTATTTTTCAACATGTCTTCTCAGTATGGAACACACACCTACGCATTATTTAAAACGGATGGTGGTAACTGGTGGTGTGCTATTCCACACCCAAATGCTCTTGTGCGGATCTGTGACCCACAAATGCATGATATAATAAGCAGTGCAACCCGTTCCATTTTCTCATTCCTTTTGGAATTACTAGAAGAAGCAGCCAGCCTATTGGTCCAGAAGAACTTTGACCACTCGGTGAGTAACTTTAAGTCGGATTTTGACTGTATTTCATCAATATTTATACAAAATTGTGAACGGAGCGAGTGGAGTGATGTGTAACTGGTCACAGACCGACACCTAGTAGTCGGATATTGAACTGGTGCGTTTTGTGTGTTTTGTGTGTTTTGTGTGCTCGGACCTCGGTCCAGTACCAGAGTTGGCATAGGCAACAATAAGTGACCTGCAGAACGGTGGGACAAAATGACTCCCAGCAGTCTTTCGCACGTAAACCCGTCTATATTAGACAATGACAAGTTACTCAAAGACAATGAATCTCATTTTGCTACAGAGATGTTTTATAGTCATGAGGTTCTTTCTCAAAGTCTGCAGAATTTTGACAGAATTTAGGAATTATTATTATTTCTATGCTGATTCCTGGTGGGGCTAACATATAGCAAGCTGGGCCCGTATTAAAGTGTTCATACATTCATAGCATCAATTAGAATGAAAACAGAATTCACTAAAGACAAGTTCCATTCACTAACAGTTTAATTTCTGTGACTATTTAGAGGGTGCTTGAGATAAATCAGTCAGTTCATATCGATTTAAAACATTCAAATCATTTGCCATCATACTGTATCACCTGAGTGGACAGGTGATAGAGGCAGAGAGGGTAAGTGAGATTAAATGATG
Organism: Bregmaceros cantori; assembly: GCA_900302395.1. Lineage (NCBI taxonomy): Eukaryota > Metazoa > Chordata > Actinopteri > Gadiformes > Bregmacerotidae > Bregmaceros > Bregmaceros cantori. The sequence continues at coordinate 11,246 of OMKY01052765.1, read as the reverse complement.
AGAGAATGAAGAGAGGGGAAAAAATTACAATAATGTTGATAGACGGAGGGCAAGAGGCACAGACTGTGTGTGCTGTGACAAATTTATTGCAATTGTTTTATTGCTGCCACTGTTCTTAGATGTATTCTCAAAGATGGTGCTACAGTACTAAAAGCATTGTGTTTTTCCCAAGCTAAATGACTTGTCTACAATGACCGAAGCTATGCTAGTGTCTCCCTTGAACTATTTCTTTTCAATGATTAAATACCAAAATAACTATCGAACCCTAGTAAAAAATCCAGCTATGACCAGCTTAGCTGGTAGCTGGTTTAAACTGGTCCTAGTTGGTCAACCAGCAAAGACCAGCTAAGACCATCTTAAATCAACTTAAACCAGCTTAAACCAGATACCAGCTCGAGCTGGATTTTTCACAGGGTACTGACTGCACAGTGAACGGTCCATAATGCCCAGAGTCCTTAGCATTCTGAAGCTCTGGATGAAAATGGTGCAATGCCACTTATTACCACCGGGAAGACATTATAAAAGTTTTCCCATGCGTGAAAATCAAAGAATAAGAGTAGTAGATGATTTTAAAGAAGTTGCAGAGAATATCCTAAAATATTGTACATGTTAAAAAAAACTGCCTGTTGTCCCAATCCCTGCATTTCCAAAGCCGATTAGAATTTAATGGTGGGATAAGCCACTGTCGCACATACTATTTTTTTTCCCACCCTCTGTTTAAAAATGACCAACATTTTTCAGAAGCTGCCAAAGGCACTGCATTACGATGTAACACTGCCCCCTCGTGGGTGCACTGAGTAACCAAACCACACAGGGAGTAAAAAAGTTAACTACGGATATGGACAAATCCATAAAGCAGGCCTAACAGATAATTCAGTAACCACCGATGGAGCACCACTGCCATCCAGTGGCAAGTGTCGGTGGAACATTCTCCCACTGTCCACAAGAGGGAGACTGCACTTGGATTTGAGTTGTTGTACTGTGAAGTAACAACATTTTCACTAGATTTATTGAATAACTGTATTGTGCTTCTCAATACAACACGACTTTCTCCTGTCTTCTGTGTGCATTTTTTCTTCTTTGTGAAATGAAAAACTCAAAATCGAGATTTCAGATAGAAAAAAAATCTCGATTTGATTTCTAGGCAAAATCGTACAGCCATGCAAAGACAACATAGAACATGATGTGAAGTTTGGAGGACATGACGAGCCTTTTGAAATAGTGGGATATTCACATATTTGATTGTCAGGGTTGGGGTGGTTACCAAGTTACTCATGATAAACTGTAGTTTGTAAAGTAATCCCATTTCAATTTTAAAAGTAAATGATAATCCATATGTAAGACACACTGGACCATAAGGCACTTTTAAAAATATAATTCAGTGTGTGTGTGTGTGTGTTATAGTGTGGAAAATATGGTTATCCTTGTTCCTGGCAAATGTAAATTTAAATATTTTTAAATGTAGTTGCAAGGCACTGCAGTCACTCATCTTTGTAATCTGATTGCTGTTATGGGATCACATGTTGCCTGTTAGTCAACACTGTTAATTGTACATCTACAGGGTTGGAAAGGTCACATTTTAAAAGTAAATCCCTTACAGTTACAAGTTACTCATTAAAAATTGTAATCATTAATGTAATCCCACTACCCCATTTTAAAAGTAATGGATTTTAAAAGTAAATTACATTCCATTACTTTTAGATTACTTTTAAATACAACCTCAATACCTCAAGCCGATAATTCAATTTATTCCAAATATTTTTTATTCAGTTTTCGTGCAAAATGGAGGTCTATAAGTGTGACTGCTGTGTCACATGATAGTGGGTGTGGTCACTGATGATTTACAAGTTACAACGATGGCCTTGGAACAGGAGTGAAAGTGGATGTAATCTCCTATCCAAGGCCAATGTAACTCGAATTTAGATTACATATTTTAAAAATGTGATCTGTTACTACGACCCAACCCTGTACGTCTATGGCTCTATTTTGAACATTGGTAGCAGAGCGGGCTGTCAGCAGAGGGTGTTAGATGCGAACACAGTCATTAGGGTATTAAAGAGCGGTGTGTGGGCGTGGCGCGTTACCATGGCCGTGCGTCACTGGTCCGCCTTGAGTGAGAGAAGGAAACCACAACAACACAAGAGTGATTCGACACCGGAGTCACATCTGGTGTCCGTCGTCAAACAGTCCACTTCAAAAATTCCAACATCGTCTAAATCTTCCGGCTACAAGCAGAGGGTCTGTGTGTTTCTGAATGATATTCGATTATTTGATGCGCATACAAATTGTTATCTTTGGAAGTGTATTTGACATTTTTGGCAATATGCATTTTTTTGAAATAATTGTGAAGGAGTAATTTAGAGGTTTTGTAATTAATCACACATATTTTCCTTAGCCTTAAAAGCTAGTGCATTTTAAGGAGAACAATTTTGGATCGCACCTGGAAGAACACCCTGGGTGCTGGGCCTACATAATCATTTATTATTTTCTGACAAAGTGTATTTTACTGCTTTATTTATTTGAAATTGAATTTATTTGAAATTGAATCAATTGAAATTGAATCAATTGAGTAATTGAAATTGGTATTGGATTGGTATGGGCATGTTTACTGAAGTCTACGTGTTACCAACTCACATGTCATGTGGTGTATTCGCAAAAAAAATGTAACAGCATTTTTCTCACGATGTAATTCACTATTTACATAAATAATGACAGTTGGAATTAACTATTAACATTAACTGACCCTGGGCAGTTTGGTGCCATTTGAATGGTGTGGTGATCAAAATTATAGAATGAAGAATTATTGAACACTTAGAGAATTATTGAACACTTACAGATTAGAGATTTAATATCAATTACAGATTAATGTCAATTACAGATTTTATATCAATTTTAATCCTAAATAATATAATTGACCAACAATTTTCACATCACACTACTCAGGGCCAGTCCAGTATGATATTTGCTTACAGATTCAATAGAGATATGACTTGCCTTCGCCGTCCGAGCAGACTGGATGGACTTGCTCTACGTACTCAAAGCCCACACTTGATCAAAGGCTAGCCAGGAAGTAGACGTCTGCTTGCCAGAAGTATGAAAGCACAGCTTGCTGTGGTGAATAATGTTGAGCCTTTCCCGAAACGACAAACCGTCTTTGAAATGAGCCTCAAAAGTATTATTTTGTGAACGTTTTAACAGTTTTTATATTTTTTATGTTTCTGTTATTTTTGTGCAGTGCATTCAGTGTGGGGTTACCTTTGACAAAGTAGTCCCTATTGGGTCCGATGAGGGTGTTGTAAGGGTAGCCGTAGTACGTTAACGTGTAGGGATCGCACTGGTACAGGTAGCTGTGCTGCGTGCTGTCAGCAGTCGAGGCAGTGCTCGTGCCGGTGAGCGTGCCTCCTTTCGACGCCTTCTGGTAGCGCGTGTACTGCTCTTTATCCACCGGCTTGGCCAGCGTCACCTCCACGCACGAGCCCTCCACCTCCACGCCGTTCAGGTGGTCCATGGCAAGCACAGCATCTTCCCTTGACGTGAAGTGAACGAATGCGTAGTCGCGGATCTTTTTCACTCGTTCCACACAACCGGGATTCCACTGGCCAAACACCTGAAAGAGAGGGGTGTTGAGTCAAACAGCTGAATTTATTCTGCATACATGTGCTGGATATGGGTGTCTTAACGACTGCGCCATAGAGCCAGCATTTAACTGAATTTTAACTGCTTGAGGTGCACCATGACATGTATTACTGAAGTGGATTTGGCCCAGCATAATTGATAGTCAGGAACCAATTATGCAAACATTGATTACGTTACCGTGTGCAACAACAGCTGTTTATACTCAAGAGTGCCCCTCACATTTTCCGGTAGTATTGCTCCGTTTCATCCATTCGCACGTAATGATAAAGTCCCCAGATCCGTGTCAATTTACGTACGTAAACGACAGAGAGAACGTGTGAAACGGTCCATCCATACCCGTATCCGTAGTTTACGTGAGGTATGAATGGGTCTATAAACGTCTCACACAACGCATGATAGAGTACCAACCAATTAGATCACTTAGGGAAGGTGAGAGTTCCCAGAATGCAACAGGAGAAATTGGGGCTGAGAGTGACTAGACACTCTTACCTAAGGAGTTACTGCATACAGGGGACTATATAAAGCAGTTAATTGCCTAATGTAATTGGCTGTGCAGCCTATTAGTGTCAGCTCAATCACTGGGTGTTACTGCTACAAGTGCATTCTACTACATGTGGAGATGAAATATGACGATGACGGATCACCTTGCGAAGTGTCTCTTCACTCGTCTCCATCATCAAGTTCCTCACGTAAAGGATCTTGACCGTCTCCATGACGTCTTCGTCCACGTCGATCTCGGGCTCCGCCCAGTCCACAGCGATCTGGTGACCCCACAGCTGAATGCGGCCGGGCATCAGCTTGCGTCGCGCCATGGCCGCCGCGCGGTGCGACTCGTACTCCACGAACGCGAAGCCGCGGTTCTTCATTTTATCAGCGGCGCTGGCGTACACTATGACGTCCAGCACACCTTCTGTCACTTTGGACACCTGTCATGACATATCATGCATCAAATTCAGACATGACATTTGGCACTTTAGAAATTGTCGTGCAGGGGTCTGCGTTGGCCGAGTGGTTATGGACACGGCACGTAACGCGACCCCATTCATGTTAGTGGCGCTGTGTCTACCGCAGCGTCCGCAGTGTCGCGAGTTCAACTACGCTCGTCGACTTGTCTGCAATGTCTACCCCCGATCTCTTCAACCCAGTTTCCGACTAATCCTATTCAATAAAGATGGAAAAACAGCGCTGACGCCGGAAAAAATAACTTAAAAAAAAAAAAAATTGTCGTGCAAAAGGGGGCAAAGTGGCAGAGTGGCACAG